>CM029280.1:13988137-14012234 GCA_016920895.1 Vaccinium myrtillus
ATTATAAATAAATATAGGCAATACAGATATAAGAAAAACTTCATCTAGCAAACAAAGTTGATGATTCTAATTAATATCTCAATATCCAAATGTGCCAATGGCACAACGTACACAACTAGGAAGACTTGAGGTGACATTCCAATACAAGAAGGAATGGTTTTCTATACATAAATTGGTGGGCCAAAAGATGAAAAGTTGATTTGTTACTAATATGAGAGTAACTTAGTGCTGACTGCTAAGTATTGAATCATTATAGTAATAGTGTGGGAGCAAAGGCTAGGCTTTACATGTAAAATTCCTCCAAACGTGAGGACCACGTATTATTAATCATGCAAAGAATATAGAGCACTCACCTTTGAAGGTTTCTCGGAAAACCTGTCGATTGGAGTCACAAATTAATACAGGAGAGCGTAAAACAACATATAAAGTAACAAATATAAAGGAAGTAACATGAGCATACTCCTGCAGAGATGACCTCCCTTACATGAGTAATTCATATTGAAAATGCATCGGCAACAGTTAAAAATTGCTAGTAATATGGGTTATACTGCAAGGAGATAGTCTGTGTCTAAGCCTGGTTCAAACACAAGCGTTACAGACGTTCATTTTTTAAAGAAAACCACTAAAGGTGCTAAGCAGAGATCAAAATAAAAAAATCCCTGACCGCAAAATACCACAAATTTTCCAAATGTCTCGAATACTAAAAGCCCCAAATGTCTCAAATGCTAAAAGCAAAGCTTTTAGCACCCCCGATTCTCATTTGCTAAAAGCAGTAAGGTGATTTTAGCAACTTGCTTTTAGCAACTTAGCTTTTAGCTAATGAGAAACAAGTGATTTTAGTGACAAGCTAAACTCAAATTTATGGAATTTTCCAATTTAGCAAATGGGAAACAAAACGTTATTAATGCCGAAGTTTTTCTGATTAAATATTTATTTGATAAGTACATTTATAAAGCATTAACATGTCTCCTTCTATGTCAAAATGATGTACCTTGTTTCTAAGGAAGAAGCAAGAACATTACCTTTCCAATAAGAAGAGGCACCAGAAGTGTTAGGATAAGACTTCTGAACAACTGTTTCGTAGGAACAGATACACCAACTCCATTAGCGATCAACATTGAGATAGAGAAAGGAACCTAAAAAATGAAGTTGCTTTAAGTACGACTCTATGGTTAATTCAAATAAGAAAAACTTGTATCAACGTTAATAAGATAAGTCTAGGAAACATGATAGGTGACAGGCATTGAAAATAAACTAAGGTTTCCAACAAGAGAGAGAGAGAGAGAGAGAGACGCAGCCAAGTACTTATACACGTCAAAGGTACAGAACAACAAAGGAGTCAAATGATTCACTGTACAGCCTATTTGACATCATCGAAAGTGATCACTGTATTCTGCTTTCAATCCAGAAGCAGTTTTAAAAAATGTGATATGTCGATAAAGCAGCAAGTGCCATAATCATGCCGTGAAGTATTCTAGGGTTTTTAGTTTATTGTAATATATTTTCTATGTTAAGGGAAGTTTAGTCCTTTTGTAATATTAGGGTTTGTTTTTAAGGTTATTATTAGGGTTATAATTTGAATAAGAAAAACTTGTATTAACGTTAATAACCTCAGTCTAGGAAACATGATACGTGACGGGCATTGAAAATAAACTAAGGTTTCCAGTGGGCGCGCGCGAGAGAGAGAGAGAGGCAGCCAAGTACTTAAACACGTACAGGTACGGTACAGCCTAACAAAGGAGTCAAAGGTACAGCACAACAAAGGAGTCAAATGATTCACTGTATAACCCATTTGACATCATCTGAAGTGATCACTGTATTCTGCTTTCAATCCAGAAGCAGTTTTAAAAAATGTGATATGTCGATAAAGCAGCAAGTGCCATAATCATGCTGTGAAGCAAGTTTTTAGTTTATTATACTCCCTCCGTTCCAAAATAATGTTCCACTACGAAAAGTCGTGCCATTTTTCAAATCAAAAAATGAACTACTTCAGTAAATCATTTTTCAAATTTTTTCGCACCAACTTAAAGTACTTGATGAGTACTTTAATTCGGTGCGAAAAAATTCGAAAAATGATACACGAAAGTACTTCATTTTTTTATTTGAAAAATGACGAGAGAGAAAGTGGGGCTCTTATTTAGGAACGGAGGGAGTAATTTATTTTTAATGTTAAGGGTAGTTTAGTCCTTCTGTATTATTAGAGTTTGTTTAAGGTTATTATTAGGGTTTGTTTAAGGTCATTAGGTTATAATCATTCTTTTTAGCAATATAATATTCTGGACTTGTGTTTTGCAAAGTTACAGATGCATGCAGAAGGCAAAGAGCAGAAACTCTACTTCCATCATCAAGTGGATTACGTCTCCAATCATCTCATCCATACTATTCGTCTATAAGACTAGACAATATATTTCAAACCATGGGGTGTTGAAAAAATGGATAACACAAATGACGCAGAAATTAACAAGTCCCAGCACAAATAACAATTAGAAAACCAAAAGAAATCTAGCACTGTCAATGTGATGTAACAATAAGAGCATACCTTCACAATCTTCAAAAAAATTAAAACCACAAGGATACTTAAAAGAATCTGTTGAGTTTATAGAGCTTCACATAACTAACATAAAAGCATGGGGTTGCCACTTTAAGTTTTCCATTATGGGCCATTTTAAGGTGCAAACGGTAAAAGCACAAACTGCCAGCATGAGAATCCTGGTTCAAGTCTTTTGGTAGCCACTATGTGCAAATAACTGCAAAGATTATGTCAGTACCCAATTGAGTCTTTCCACTATCCTCGATTACAAAGGACCGGCATGGGCCTCTATACTCGATTCCAAAGGAGGGCATGGGCTACAGGCTACAGCTTTGCTAAAGGTGCACAAAATAAGAGGTAGATTTCTCAAATCGAGCTAAAGTCCAACTTTTCATCATAATGCAACAATGGAAGAGCGAAACAAAGACCAAAATTCAGGAAACGCATCTTTGCTGTGGTTCTTGCAGAAGCAGAATACAATAGGGTTGAACGTTAAATCCAACCAAAATCAAGACACGTCAAATTTGGGACTTCTCTGGAAAATTGCAGAAATACTAGAATTACAGTACAAAGAGATCTATGTTTGGTGTAAATACCAACTCATAACAACGGTAGTAAAGCTGAATCGCTATGACCAAATGTATTAAGGGAACAAGATGGTCTTATTATAGGTATAATATAGCTCTACCAACTTACAATCAAAATTCCCAGCAGATTAGATATCAAAGTCATAGCAAGGGCAAGAGCTGAATTCCCTCCAGCAAGCTGCATTTCAAAAAGATAATTCCATTGTTTAACTTGCTACCTTTTTCTATTGTTAGATACCTTGTTAGATACCTACATAATATAATAATAATTAACATACCCTAGTCAGAGCTACTCCACTTGATAACGTTGTTGGCATACAGCAAAATAGTGCCAGTCCTGTAGAAAGCAGAAACACTAATAAATTGGGAAAAGAAACTATAGAAAAGAGCAACTGACAACTTCATTAACTTGTTATCACCCCCAACCCAAATATTGAAATGAAATGCCTCGTACATCCATTCATCACGCTGGTGTGCTCTTTTTTTCTTGTGGGTTTATACCCTACCCTTTTCCAATCTTATTATCATAGTGGAACACCATTACAAGATTACTGAGTTCCTCCTCTCAATCAAAGCAAGAGAACTAAGTTACCAATTGTCCCAAAAGCTTGAACTGTGAGGAAATGGGTCCAACAATTATATATAGGTATCCAACAGGACGCTTTTAAGAAGCCAATAGACGCAACACAAAGACCAAAGAAAACTGGCAAGAAAAATATAATAAGTTTCCCGATAGAGATTTTGTTAAACTAACTTGTAACATAACTCACATCTAAATGAATTTTAATGCGAGTATGTAACACTGTTATTTTCCTTTTTCCTGAAAAGAAAATAAGCCATATCATTCCATGCCGCAAAAAGGGGGCAGCTACACAATAACATTAGTCTAGTTTCTGTTTCTTCTTGTCTTCATTCTTAATCATTTCCGATGTACAAAAATAATAAAAAATCCCACGCAAAGTGGGCATATGCAAGACTAGTGATGAAAGGACAAGTCCCCAACAAAATTCACTGTTAGAAGATGAGATAATAATTACATGAAAACTACCATTTTAGTCCCACTACTCATTACTGTCCTAGTATGCCGCACAATCCGGAAGGGTAGTTCATTTTAAAAGTG
Source organism: Vaccinium myrtillus (assembly GCA_016920895.1). Taxonomy (NCBI): domain Eukaryota; kingdom Viridiplantae; phylum Streptophyta; class Magnoliopsida; order Ericales; family Ericaceae; genus Vaccinium; species Vaccinium myrtillus. The sequence goes on from CM029280.1 coordinate 13,992,375, forward strand.
AAACGGATCAAGCAGATAAAGCATTAAGATTTCTTTATCATAAAAGATGGAAGGATAACCTCATCATCACAAAGAGGACTAAACATCATTCGCTAACCAATCAAAACAAAAGCAGTTAATGGCCCTGCTTGTGGAGTTCCGACTCTGAAGGCCAACTCCAGCTTAACTCTTTCCCGTGCTTTATATTAACTTGGACATCTCCAGCATAAGCCTAAGCCATTACAACAACAACAATAATAATACCCATGTACTCCCCATGGGTACATGGGAAGAGGAGGATTGGAGAGTCAAGATAGACCTAACCTTCGACAATACATGCACAAAGTGCCAATATGTCCTAAGCCATAAGTTTGAAGCACTTCCCGATGAACCAAACCATAATTAAAAAGTTGTATTTCATATTGTTTTGTATGTCTATTACGACAAATTTCATTTTGTATCTATTAGTTGTTCTTGTCCCAGAATAAAACTATACAATATAGTTCAAAACAAGTCCAATTGTAGTACCTGTGACGAATTCTTGAGGCTGGAGCTGAAGTTGTAAAATAAGCCTTGAGAAAAAGGGAGTAAACAACAAGATAGAACCCTACACTGACAAGGAGAGCAACCGTTCACCAAGAAGAACTAAAATGAAGAGGAAAAGAAGAGAAAGAGAAGCAGAAGGAATATGTTAAAATCATGTAATTTAGCATCAGTGAAAACGGAAACAGAACATCCTAACTTGCTCCTACCTAGAAGAGCTAATTGAAGCATTGGTTGATGAAAAAGAGGTGAGCTCCACACTAGGTGATCTGCTTTCAAATGAGGGTAGCATCACTTAATGAATATTGCCACACTACAGAATCTGCTTCCAGATAAGGGTAGCAACATTTGATGAACAGTAGATTCCTTTCAGGCACTAGAAATTTAAGTAAAAGGAAAATTCTAAAATCAGTCCACTGGGCTGTTTTTAAGGTTTAAAAAGTGTATTGAAATGTGTGAAAAGTGAAAAGTGTATAGGAATGTGCGAAAGTAAAAAAAGTACACTGGGGTGTGTTTTTTGTTGTCTTGTTATGAGCCCAGTGGGCTGTCAATAGAAGGACCCTAACATTAAACATTATTCATCAAGGGATCATGCAAACAGAGACTTGGTATCACTAAAGCAGACATAGACCCACAAATCCTCCTCTCCTTTACAGCAGGACAAGAAATAATAAATTCTTCGGAGAATGAACCTACAAATATCACACTGGCACTAAAGAATTTGAGGTCATACTAGCCCAAAAATTCCAACTGGCCATGCCTCAGCAGCTGCACCGATTTCATCACTACGCAACGTTAAGCCTGTATATTGGTGACACATTAGAAAAAGGTAGCATCCAAATTGATATAGCATTCATTGTCCTATGAGTAAGGTACGGACACTCAAATTGAGTCTATTTGCCACGGGAATGCAGCTCAAGCCGCTGGGTTTCCCCAAGGGACAGATGGAGAAATACATCTAAGGAACTTACCAGAGATAATAAATATCCCAACAGTGCTAAATTTTGACAGGTAATATCTGTCAGCTAGACAACCAAGGCTAGGATTTGCTAGCCCAAACATCACTCCACCAACAAGAGCTGCAAATATATCAGAGAAACCAACTTCAACTTATGTGATAACAATGGCACATGACAACGATAGCATAACTATTCACGGAATATAAAAAGGAGAATATATGACAACCACGATACTTATTCTCAACACACGTAGACAAAAGCTTACAGCTTCTATGCAAAGTAATTAAACCCTTTCTAGTCAATAAGCTGTGACAGACCATATCAACCAAAATGTAGGAGGCACAGCCTCGGTGCACATCTATAACCTCTCTTGTCAAAGTACCTTCATTGGTGCAATCATCCATCCCATGCACATGACAAGACAAATATAACTACAGTATCACCGCCGGTCCTTGACTAATGCTAACACCTTTTGCATGATGTCCAAGTGCATCATATTTGATGACTCAACTCACATCCATTCTCCTAAACTGGGAAAAGATGTTGTTTTATAATACAGCAAAAAGGATTGTGATGGACTTTTTAACCCCTATATATCCGGTGAGGTAGTCTTGAGTTATGATGGGCAGGGTAGAGAACTTTGAGCTTTGGTTTCAATGATGGGTATTACAATTTACACCTTTGAGCTTTGGTTTCTACTCATGTTTCCGCACTCTTTAGAATATATGTAACTCTTGACTGCTCCAAAAGGATATTTACATCCGCAAGTAGGGACACCGTATACACAATATGGCACTCCGTTTCGGTGGCCGGATTGGACAAGAGATTATATTATAATTCCGTAGGAAATCATAGCCGGTATTTGAATGCAGCAACTTGGTGAAGGGATTACATATCTAATCGTCCAAAACAGGAGATAAAACAGTATCTTGAGGGATTCGTATCGTTCTTGCGTGAACCATGAATCGAATCGCGAATCCAATCGTGCAATTCTGACAATTCTATATAGCCATATGTAGGTCATGAATGATCACTTCTTACCTAGGGATCCAAATAAACACATTGTTGCTTCTGGTCTAGCCTACTCCACTAACCTCTTGAACACCCTTTATGCGTCCATCTCTCCAGCCACTACAAAAAATTTTGTCACCCCCTAAATCGATGCAAGCTAGGACACGATATATGAGGTTATTATGACTTACCAAAACAAGATTATAAGGTCATTAGTTAACGATTATGACCAATGAAAACTCGACGTATCTAAATGGTTTCTTGTAACAACATACTATCAATTTATTAAAGTTCTTATAGTTCTTATGTGATTATCCATTGGAGTGGTTTTTTTAGTCTAATTTGCAAAAATTCAAGTTTCTGGATATCCACCGCTGCTCAAGTACACTGTTGGATGGGACGTGACGGCCAGCGATTCACGATCAACTGTTCCAGTTCCCTCTTCATTCATTGTGGTCCTTTGTACCTCTACTACAATAGTTGAAATAGTTCTCAGCCTGTATACAGTATAGTTTATCAACTTTCGTGTTCCAATCCTCCATGTTAAACTAGGGTTGAAACCGATTCGGTTCAGTCCGGTTCAGAGGGGATTTTGACTGAACCGAGTAAAACTTGTTCGGAGAAAACAAGGAACCGAAATAGGTTTTAGAGTAGTCGGTTTGGTTCCGGTTCGGTTTCATCCGGTTCGGTTCCGGTTCGGTTTCATCCGGTTCGGCTCGGTTCCATGTTCGGTTCGGTTCGGTTCTCTCGTGAGAGAGAGAGAGAGAGAGAGAGACAAGAGATTGAGACTTCAAACACACATACACCAGATCTACACAACATAACAGATCCACAGAAACTATATATATGCATATATACACTAGATCTACAAAAATATATATATGCAACACACACACACGCGTATATATATACACACACACAAGTATACACTAGATCTACAAATATAAACAGATATACACAGTTTTTTTGTACCCTTTACAATCGCCGGCGACCGGACTTTCACACGCTTCAAATTCGGATCGTTCTCGTTCTTCTTTTCGTCACAAACCCGAGAAATATACATAAACTAGGGGTGAACGGAAAAAAAACGCTGAACCGAACAGAGTACGAGAACCGGACCGAACAGGTTTATTTTTTCGGTTTTTTTCATTTCCCGGTTCGGTTCGGTTCGGTTCGGTTCGGTTCGGTTCGGTTCGCAAGAGTTAATTTTTTTTTAATCCGGTTCGGGTCCCAGTTCTTACGATTTTTTAGGCGAACCAAACCGGTTATATATATATAATATAAAATACACACTATTATTACTTTAAAAGGAGGGGCGTGAGAATCGAACCCCCGTCCATCCGTGGGGGAGTCAACACCCTTACCAACTTGGCTGTCCAAGACTTCATTTCCAAGGTACGAAATAAATATACTTATTACTTCTAATTGATTCGTTTATGTGTATAATATATATATATATATATATACACACACACTATTAATTCACCCAGCTACAAAAACCCCTAAAATGTGTTCCCACTTCCCAGTCTTCTGTCAAAATGTGAGGCGCCCCTCTCTCTCTTTCTCTCTCTCTGTCTCCAACACCAATGGAATTAGTGTGTGTATATCTCGACGATGATTCCGTGGTGTTGGACAACGATGATGTTCGTGTTTGTATGCTCGACGATGATGTTCGTGTTTGAGATCGGAGCTGCCGCGGTCTTGGCTGTCGGTTTATGTATATTTCTCGGGTTTGTGATGAAAAGGAGAACGAGAACGATCTGAATTTGAAGCGTGTGAAAGTCCGGTCGCCAGCGATTGTAAAGGGTACAAAAAAACTGTGTATATCTGTTTATATTTGTAGATCTAGTGTATATTTGTGTGTGTGTGTGTGTGTGTGTGTGTGTGTGTGTGTGTGTGTGTGTGTGTGTGTAGGTGTGTTTATTTGTAGATCTAGTGTATATATGCATATATATAGTTTCTGTGGATCTGTTATGTTGTGTAGATCTGGTGTATGTGTGTTTGAAGTCTCAATCTCCTCTCTCTCTCTCTCTCTCTCTCACGAGAGAACCGAACCGAACATGGAACCGAGCCGAACCGGATGAAATCGAACCGACTACTCTAGAACCGGTTTCGGTTCCTTGTTCTCTCCGAACCGGTTTTACTCGATTCAGTCAAAATCTCCTCTGAACCGGACCGAACCGAACCAGTTTCAGCCCTAATATCATAAACCGACAGCCAAGACCACAGCAGCTCCGATCTCGAAGACGAACATCATCGTCTAGCATACAAACACGAACATCATCATTGTCCAACACCACGGAATCTTCGTCGAGATATACACACACTAATTTCATTGGTGTTGGACAGTTGGAGACAGAGAAAGAGAGAAAGAGAGAGGGGCGCCGCACATTTTGACAGAAGACTGGGAAGTGGGAACACATTTTAGGGGTTTTTGTGGCTGGGTGAATTAATAGTGTGTATATATATACATAAACGAATCAATTAGAAGTAATAAGTATATTTATTTCGTACCTTGGAAATGAAGTCTGGGACAGCCAAGTTGGTAAGGATGTTGACTCCCCCACGGATGGACGGGGGTTCGATTCTCACACCCCTCCTTTTTAAGTAATAATAGTGTGTATTTTATATTATAACTGGTTCGGTTCGGTTCGCCTCAAAAATCGTAAAAACCGGGAACCGAACCGGATTCAAAAAAAATTAACTCTTGCGAACCGAACCGAACCGGGAAATGAAAAAAACCGAAAAAATAAACCGGTTCGGTCCGGTTCTCATACTCGGTTCGGTTCAGCATTTTTTTTGTTCACCCCTAGGTTAAACAAAACACAAGGCAATGAAGCCATGGCCGGCTCTTGGGCAAGGCCCAAGAGACCTAGGCCTAGGGCATCACAAAATAGTCTAAAAAAAAGGGGCACTCCAATAATTTTTAGTATTAGGTTGAGTTGGAGTCTTTTGAAGCCGAAACAAGTGGTCCACTTAGGTTTTAGGGCTCTTAAAAATTGTTATTGTTAAAGCCCAATGATACACACAAAGCAAAAGCCCATTTGGTGGCCCAATAAAATCATTTATAAATACACTCGGTTTTTTTTTTATAGAAAATTATGTAGCGAATAAGTTCACATAGATCCTTTTAAAGATATGTTCTTGTTCATTTTATATTTGGGCCAAGTGTTCGAAAGAAAACTAACCTAAAATTTTGACATGTATTAATTATAAGAATTTTTTTTCGGGTGGTCATGTGACCATTGAAAGGTACATGTAGCGCGGCTTGTGCCCACACGCCAACATTAACGGGTAATTGACGAACCAGCTCCACCCTTTGCTGTTTAATATGGTCTAAAATAATTATATAAATCCTCTTTTGTTATTTAGTTATAAAGAAATATGGGGCTCCACTTCACGATTAGGCCTAGGGCACCCAAATACCTTGGGCCGGCCCTGAATGAAGCATAAGTATCAACATACTAAAGCATACCACTCATATAGCAATTATTACAACGAGAAAGCAACAGAAAAAACACAGCAACACGACATATAGTGCAACCATAATAATGACAAGGAAAATGCTAAGCACAGGCCTTAGCGCGGTGGATAATAATGTGTAGAACAATGTGTTGATATCCGTCAATCAATGTGTATCGATATCCGTGCAATGTGTATCGAAATTAGAACTTGTTTGGCATTATAATGCATATTTTCCACTGGTGGCTAGCAAACCCTAATCAGAAAACAAACAGCAGAAAACTGTTACAATTGTTTTTCGTAAATAAAAAAACAAAGTAACATTCCAGAAATACCTAGTGGAAGGAAATTATTCGACGCAAACCCTAGCAAATTCTTCTTCCAAATCAAGGCCGCGGGAGAACCCGAGACCCCACGAGCTTGGTTTCCGTCACCACCAACCTGAAATGCAACACGATTAACAATCAAGAGAGAGATGAAATTGAAGATACTAAATTGAGAAGGGAAAAAAAAAGAAAAAAAAAAAGATTAGACCTGATCGTAGTTGTGAGCAGCTCTGATGGGGCTTGCAAATGAATTGGTTTTGCGAAGAAATGAAGGGATGGGGTTGAAATTGAAAGTGTGACGGAGCAGAAGACTGACGTGAGTTGACGGAAAATGTGGGTTCAGGCGAGGGTAAGGGAGGGTTTTGGATGATCCAGGTATGAAACTTGGAGCTTGTAGATATACCGCCATTGAGAGAGAGAGAGAGAGAGAGAGAGAGAGAGAGAGAGAGAGAGACAACTTCCAGTGTAGGTGGAAATGTGTTCGAACTTGGAATGACATATATATGGTTCTTGAGACGAGGCATATTGAAGCCTGAGTTTCTGATTTTTTTGGAGGGTACTTGACAAGAATACTTGAGATTGTGGCCAGAATTTCCCTTAAGAAATCGTTCTTAACAGTAACTACCTAAACTATTTCCAGACTGGATGGATATCACTCAATTGTTAGTAGGGATGGGCATGGGGACGGATCGGGACCGGAGAGTACTATCTCCACCCCCAATTCCCAAACCCCTTCTCCATATTCATCCCCAACGGCGCTTCATTTTCATCCTCCACCCCCACTCCAAATGGGGAACGGGGATCCCCACGGAGATTCAGGGACCAAATCATTTTTCTTAAAAAAGAAAAAATATTACTATAAATTTAGAATCACAGGTACAAATTAAATGCTAAAATCAAGTTACAAGTAGAGATGTCAAATGGGCCGGGCCGGCACGGGCACGGTACGATACGGTATCCATGTGTTATCGTAAGTGTTTGCTAGCTTCAATTCAAGTTGTATCAAGTATCAACTAGATTTCTAATTTGAAAACTAAAGAAACCACAAGCAAGATAGCATATTATGGTATCCATCAGTCGTAGAAAAATTAAGTGGATCGCGTATCAGTAGGCATTTAATCAGATGAAAAGTATCATTAAAAAACACAAATTGGGTCCCGATCGACAAGCTTTCTAAAGTCGATCGAGAAGAAAGTTTACTCAATTGATTTCATCAATAGGAAAAACAAAATCAACGACTCGATTGGGAAAATATTGTTTTTATGTTGCATTTTTTGGTGTTTATTTTAAGGAATGCATATGATTGATAGTTGAGTAGATGTCAACCTAGTTGGGATGTATTCAAATTATAGTGATGCATTTCTTATTTTATCACATTTATTGTATTACAAAGTTGAATTATAATAAAATGTTTTGAGAAAATTTAGTGTGACCCCCATGTGTTTGGAGAAAATTTAGTGGGACCCAAAAGTTTCACAACTCATGAATAGACCCCTATATTTGAGGATTCGGGGACGGGGCGGGGATGGACCGGGGAACGGAATCGGGGCGGGGACATGCCTATCTCCACCCCCTATCCGATCCCCAAACATTTTCAAAAAAAAATCCTCATATCCTATCCAATCTTCATATTGCCGATCCATTCGGATCGGAGATTGGATCGGATCGGATCGGATTCGAACGGGTCGGAGGAAATGGCCAACCCTAATTGTTAGCGATGTTTTAAAAAAAAGTTAGGCATTAAACGAGCGGAGGAGGGGCGCCTAGCCCCTAGCGGGGATTAGGCATTGAATCCTATCCTAAGCGGAGATTAATCGACCTAGGCGATCGACTTTTATGACAATGTTTGCTAGTCGTCCTCTAGCCTTTAAAATTTTGCCATATGATCTCTCTTTTAGAATTTTTTGAAAAAAGTTACAAAAATTAGGGGTTATCCCAATTAATTGACTTTTTTTACAAACTATTTTTTACGGTCTTTTTTGACTTTTTGGGTTAATGTATTATGGGAGAATGCATGTCTCATAAAACGTGAAAAGACACTTTTTTAGAACAACTCTCAAACCTCTATGTTGGTCCTTTTTTTATGGTAAACTAGAAATTGATCTTCGGAAATGCATTTGAGCAAAATCGACAAATTTATTAGGCATTTTATCACTGCTATTAGTATCATTTTGCATTTTTGATAATTTTGAAAATAACTTATGTTTTTATCAATTCACAGCCTTATTTCTAGTGGTAGATGAAATTACTACAAACTAATCCAAAAATAATCCAAAAAACTTGTCTGTTTTTTTATTATTGTTGTCTTTAGTAATTTTTTTTAGATTTTAATCATAGTTTTTTACTTTTTAAATTCCTTTTATCGAGATAAACTAATTATCCACAAAAATGAATGCAAAACTAACAAATGCAGAAAATTTATGAATAAAGTTGGATTATTTTTGCCAAAAACACCACTAAATAGTCATTTCTTGCCTCATATAAATCTCTAGAAATTTTTTAAACTAAATGTCGTTTTAATGAAGAAATATTTATCAAGAAAAAAAAAACAAGAATAATGACACCGAATGGAATTACAACTTGAAAAAGGTACTGTAAAACTTGTACTCTTAATACATATGCCCCCACTCTCTACAAATTTGGTGTTAATTCCAAAAATGTTATATTCCAGTTGGTTTCACAATTTTGGCAATAATTGATTGGGACTTAAGTGTAACGCCCCTAATTTTGGGTACGTTTTATTTATTACATTTATAATAATTAAAGTCTTATAAGAGTATTCCACAAAGAGAATTACAATATTCTTTTTGCCAAATACAATTATTCTCTACTAGGTAACTAGGGTTATCCTCTACTCCATAGCACAGCCGTCAGCCTTGGCGATGTCCACCAGCCCATACTTCTCTAAGCTATAGAACTCCTCATGTTCATCTCTATTGCCTACCATAATACGTCAGAGTCACAGAGCAGCATCGTGGTATTATGTCAGGGTCACACAAGTGCAACACCGTGAGCGATAACGCTCAGCAGAAACCACAACCCAATATCCTTACACTAACAGTTACAAAGATTTTGACATAAATAGACAACAAAAGTTAACAGTTCAACAATAAACATGATAGGATGCTCGTGTCAATGTAAAACAGGTGTATCGCATGTATAGTTATGTGTCTCGTATTATCTTCCAGTGTCAGAGTTCTTCTTCAAATATTAATATCTACTATTTTGGCACTGTTCCGACCACCGGGTCACAAGCTGGTCACTCCACAAGCACAACCATGTTTCCGCTGTTCCGGGCTCCCAGGTTATACACACGACCATGGTTCCGCTATTCTGGGCTCCCAGGTTTACACACAACCTTGGTTCGACTATCCCAGGCTTACACACACACACAACCACGGTTTCGTTGTTCCGGGCTCCGGGTTCACACACAACCATGGTTTCGCTGTTCCGGGCTCCCAGGTTTACACACACACACAACCCCGACCGCTGTTTCGGGCTCCCAGGTCTACACATACACAACCATGGTTCCGCTGTTCCGGGCTCCCAGGTTTACAACACATAACCATTGTTCTGTTGTTCCGGGCTCCCAGGTCTACACACACACACAACCATGGTTCTGCTGTTTTGGGCTCCCAGGTTTACACACACACAACTAGGGGTCTACAAAAAAAACCGAAAAAACCGTGAAACCGGACCGACCAAACCAAACCGGTCTATTTGGATTGGTTCTATGGTTTAATGGATTGGTTCTGGTTCTAAAAAAATGAGAACCGGATATTTTGGTTCGGTCTTTGGTTTCAAAATTAGGAACCGTGGTTTGAACCGAACCGGTCCGTTATATAATATAATATATACACTCCTATATACCCACGCATATTTAATAGAGAGAACATTCTTTACACCGCCGGTGTAAAACCCTCCTTTTCCACCACCATTTTTGTGGGCCTCATTGTGTATTAAATGTTGATCTGAACCGTTCCACTTGTAGGGCTCGTAGAGTACCTCATCCCTGCAAAAAATCGTCTTGATCGAACATCGAAAGATATATCAAAATTTGAATTTTGTCCTGTAAAATGGATGGTCATGGATTTTAAAGTTAAACTGTCCTTCACCATCCATTTCGCAAAACAAAATTCAAAATCGTTTATGTCTATCGATGTCCGATCAAAATGATATTTTGCATGGATGCAATATTCTGCGAGCACTACAAAATGAACGATTTAGATCAAAACAATAAACTCCTGGTGGAACCCACATATGGCGGTGGTGGAAAAGGGAGGTTTTACACCGGCGGTGTAAAGAATATTTTCTCTACTTAATAATTTTGTTAATTTTAAGTTTTAATGTTGCATCTGCCATCTATATCAATAATGATATTTTAATAGTTACTTTAGTTCTTGATGGACTCCTTAATCTATTTGTGGGTTGGTATAATTGTAGTAGTTTTACGAAGGATTTGCAAATAATTTGTGGACAATTTTTTTTTGGCAAATTTTGAATGCTAACATGGTTTAGAACCGGAAACCGAACCAAACTGGACCAGTTTAATGGTTTGGTGTGGTTTGGTTCTATATGTGTAACGGTCTGGTTATGGTTCTTAATTCTTTGGAACCGTTAGATATGGTTCGGTTCCCGGATTTCTACAAAACCGGTCCAAACCGGACCATGTACACCCCTACACACAACCATGATTCCGTTGTTCCGGCTCCCAAGTTTACACACACATTTTAAATTCCTACTCATTCATTTCACGTTCATTTCTCATTTCACAACTCATTATTTCTCAATATCTTATCGTCTCGATTCTCGTGAAACGTGTCACGTAAAATCATGATTTCTCCTAGGCGATCTTTTGAAAACCAGTCTAGGGTTTGTAGAAAAACACTACCTTTACGGCTACGTAGTCACATTTAGGTGCATAAGTTTGAAATCTCGTTCCTCGTGATTTCTCCATAAAACATTATGATTTTGAAAACGGTTAATTAACTTCACTTTTTCCTCCGAAAACAAAACAGGCATTATAACGTCATAAAAATTAGGGAGAGTTAATTAGGCATCCTGTACAAAAAAGATCATTATGATTCCATCCTATGAGATTTGAATACTTATGATTCCATCCTGAAATTCAAATAAACCCCAAACTACCCTTTCTCTCTCCTAATTATCCTACTATTTCTCTCTCTCTTAATGTTTTCCTAATTTATCTCAGTCACTATCTCCTATCTTTTTAAATCTTTCTCTTCCCTAATCTTCTCTCTCCTACTCTCACCTAAAATCTCAAAACAAAATAAAAAATAAAAAAGCTTTCTCGTGACATGAAATTTTTTTATGACAATGAACACAAAAAAAATGATAAATTATTGAACAATCTTAGACTATGTTAAAAATATGATAAATTAATTAACCATCTTAGGGTAAAGTCTCAAAAAAAAAAAAAAAGAGAATGAAAAATTCCTTATGACAACAAACAAAGAAAACATGATAATCTAATTTTCCTAATAAATCATGTTTACTGTACGGATGCCTCACATATATGATAAACAAATTAACCATGATTCCTGTTTGGAATGAACAACAAATACATCATGAAACCTAGATCAACATTATACACTACTACATCATCTATTTTATAGGAGCATTGAATAAACCAACATGATACATTTTACAAACCATAATCACCGTATGAAATAACCATCTTTTTAAGGCTGAACATGATTTATTGAAAACTCTTTTTATGGTGAAACTATTTACCATGAAATCGACCGTGTTTTTCATCGAACTTATACCATGAAACCTTAAAACATAAGGTTACAATAAATATACCATGAAAAAGCAGAAAAATAAATCAAACCCAACACGATAAATCAATAAACAATGACCATAATCACTATATGAAATATTTTAAAAGGATGAACATGGTATATTGAAAACTCCTATCATGGTGAAACTATTTATCATTAAATCCACTGTGTTTTCCATTCCCTGAAATTGATACCATGAAATGAAACCTTAAAATAGAAGCTTACAACAAATATCATGAAAAAGTCCCCCCTAAAAAAATCCACCGAATTGGTATGTTCAGTGTTACCCAAAAAAATATATGTTTCAAATCTAATCAAAATCATGGAAGAAGAAGACAAAGAAAAATCAAGAAACAATAATTTTTCGTTTCTTTTTTTTGGGGGGGTCTTAGTCATAAGAAACAATCAATTGAAGTCTGGGAGGAAATCTAAAATCCAACTGAAATCAATCTAAAATCCAACTGAAATCGGAAATCGAAAAAAAAAACCCACCATTTAAGAAGACATTATTCTTTGCTGATGATGGGTTTCTCCAACCGACGTGCGCAGACTGTGATGTTGATGACGAGAAGAAAAGGCAAAAGAGATTGCCAAAATTGATGAGATCGTCGGAGAGGGGCTTGACAACAACAAGATCTACAGAGGGGTCCGATCGATCAGTGGTGACATGCGGCTTGGATTTGGGATTCACGATTTTTCTCGGTTGTGTTGTAAGGAGAAGAACGATTTTGTTTTAGAAATGTACAGTAGATAATGGGAAGGGGGAAGTATCAGAGAGAGCGATTGGTTGCTGAGAATTTTTTTGGATGAAATTGGGATTCAGTGGGTTTTGTATCTAAGGAAAAAATGTACGTGGAAATAAAGCAAAACCCAAGAGACCTTTTTAGATTCAAATTTGGACATAGTTATGTGATTGAAGGGGATTTTAGAAACTGAACCCCATCAAATTAGGGATGAGATATAACCGCTTGTGTATAATTAAGTACTACTAAAATACTTATTAAGGGCACAATGGTCCGAATATTATGTTTCAGGATAAAATCATAAAGATTCAAACCTCATAAGGTGGCATCCTAAGGACAATATTGAAGTAGGATGGCTAATTAAATTTCTCTAAAAATTATAAGTTCAAATACCAACTTGGTCATTATAACGACTACCTAATATGAAAATTGAGTATTTAGAATCTACTGACTAATTTTCCGGAAACCAAATCAACTTACTGACGACTTGAAAATTATACCTAGTAAATCGAGCATTATAACGATTTCGTGAAAATACTATATTTAGAAAATACGGTTGGATTATCTACCTTGATTATGGTTGTTAATCGGAAGACGCTAAAGCTGGGCGGGAATTCCTTAGACAGTGTAAAGACTACTCACCCCGTAAGAAAAAGAATTACTTATTTTTCCTAGAAACAAAAATGCTACTACTTTTCTACTTAACTTTAAGATCTAGTGGTGGTTTTTGGTGATTGGGGGTGGCGGCTCTCTTTGAATGTTGGTAGAACACTTTGAAGATTCAAGTTGAATCTTCAATAACTAGAAGATTTCCTCTCTCTAAAGCTACTACAAAGTACTACAAGAATGGGGAGTGAAGGCGTGAAGAATAAGTGAAGAATGGGGTGCTATTTATAGGCCACCAAAGTCTCTCTCTCTCTCTCTCTCTCTCTCACACACACACACACACACACAAATGTTAACCTTGGAGGGCAAGTATCCATAGGCGAATGATGGAAAATCTTAGGCAAATCTTAGTAAATCTATAGGTAAATCTTAGGTTTAATTAATAATTAAAATCCTAGACAAATCTTAAGGAATCCTAGGAAATCATATCCCATGGGATTCTTGGTGTATATATGTACACTTACTTGGAGAGTAAGTAAGCCATCAATCTTTAATTCCAAATCTGTCACATTATTAGGGAGAATCCTAGGAAAATCTAATCCCATGGGCTATACTCTTACACACACACACACACAAACACACACACACACACATATGTATACATACATACATACATACATACATATATACATGCATACTAGTACATGCATACACAATTATTAGGCAAATAAATAATTTACTAAGGAAGACAAATTTAAAAAATATTGAATTTAATAAACTAATTTTATTTTATTTTAAAAAAAAATAGAGTTATTAATTAAGGCTCGATTAATTTATCTTAATGTTTGTCTCTTTTTAATAGAAAATATATGAATATCGCACCTAACTTATCTAAATCAAAGTGAGGGGTGGGAGATCTAACTCTTAGAAATGTTAAGTAAATAAGGGGATGTCAAGTAAACAATTCTTAGATAAATAAGGGCATTGGTATACATGTTTGGATATAAGGAAATATAAATCTTTATCTCACAATATAAAAGAAAGCTGAGATTATTTTTCTGGGTACGATCATGTTTATAAAATATAATGATCTCTTGTATATGTCTTTACATAAGGAATATATGTACTGAATACTTCTTGCAGTAAAATTTGTGCACGCGTGTATTTAACTAGTGCATGCCCGTGCCTAAAGGCACGACTTGAACAGTTGACGCACGTGCCATGCACGTGCCCCTTCATTATGGTCCTTGAGAGCCGGCTCTGGGCTAAAGCCCGTAAAGCAACCGCTTTAAGCCTCCAAATTTTGTCTAATTTTTAGGGCCCCCAATAATATAGGTCCATATAGTTACTAGGTATGAATAAAAAAATTAAGTTTAATTTGTCTAAAAAATTTGAGGGCCTAATTTTAAATAAGGCCCAAGTGAAAGGGCCCAAATGTAATCTTGAAGATATTTTGAAAAGAGATGAGCTTTCTGATATTGATGGGAAGGATTATGTTCGGAATTGAAAGTCTTGAGAGAAATTTTACCAAAAGAGCTAAGAAAGCCCATTGATGTGCTCAATTACTTGAAGACAATGGATAGTTTGTTTTTCTGAATGTGTGGATTGCATACAGAATACTGTTGACTATTCTGATTTACAGCTGCCTCTGGTGAAAGGGGTTTTTTGAAGTTAAAGTTTATCAAAACTTATCTTAGGTCGACGATGTCACAAGAGAGACCGAACGGATTGGTTATGTTGTCTATTGAAAAGGCTATGGTGGAGAAACTTAATTATGCAAGTTTAATTAGTACTTTGCTGCTAAAAAAGCGAGAAGAGTAATCTTTAAATGACAATTTTTAATGTATTGTTATGGCTATTGATTATGGGTACTTATGGTCTCAAATTATTGCATTGCCTTCCTTATGAATGTTTTTTCTTTCTCAAGTATTATTCACTATGCAAAAAAGATTGAAGGCCCATTTTTTTTTCCTTTAAAAAGTTCGCTTTAAGCCTCAAGAAACTCAGAGCCGGCCCTGGGTCCTTCATATGTCAGAGAAGGTGAAGGAGATGAGGTAGTGAGAGAGTGTGGTTTGAATTTCGAAAAGGGGAGAGAGAAAATGTGGTTTGAAATTTTGGGTGTAGTGGGTCAGTGGAGGAAAAGGGTAGAGAGAGAAGAGAGAGAGAGAGAGAAGGGGGAAGTGATTTTGCACAAAGAGGGATAAAATGTAATATGATGATTAAGACAAAATGTAATATGAGTATGACTTAGGAGGATTTTATGAAAATCTCATAAAATCACTTTTACATTTTATGTGTTGAGATTAGAGTGTCATAAAATGTGAGTTTTATGAAACAAAAATCTATAGGAAAACCACTATATTTTATCAGTTGGGAAAACAACTCCATTTTATCATCCCTCCATAAAATGTTCATTTTATGAGATTTTCATAAAATGTACCTAAAATCTATTGGAGAACAAGGCCACAAAAACCGCTATGTATTGTAATATAGATATAGATATAGATGTGAGATCAATAGACAAAATCTTAAAATGAGCACGAGAGACTAGTACTATTAGAAGACAAAAACTTATTCACGGTTGATCCGTGAATAAGCTTTTTGCAGCCACCTAATAGCTCCCAAACTCACGTACTCACGTACAAACCCTAAGTGTCTGCAGCTCACTGCACCTGTAGCCCCCAAAACGGCGCCGTGTTGGGGGAAGCCAAGGGCTTTGCCAAACGTCGTCTTGCGGAGCCCACTTTGGGGTCCCACATGTAGACACCCCAAATTTGAATTCTCGTACACGTTTTTATCCCCGATGATGAAAAGAAACGCTCGAAACCTTTCGGAATGAATTTCTTAAAGTCAACGTGGTCAACAGTGCCGCACGGCACTCAACTCTCACGTACAACACTCCCTCGGTCACGCACGACATCCCTTTTTGACATTGGCGGTGGAAGAGTGCCGCACGGCACAGTTTCAGTACCGCACAGTACAGTTTCAGTGCCGCACGACACTGTCATACATCAGCCTACTTTTTCCAGCATACCCAGCAGTTCGAATTGTTGACAATCTCCTCTTTCATGATGATTTCGTGAAGCCCACAATTTTTTAGTATGCACCAAGAAAACTTGATGACCAAGTTGAATTCCTACACCTATATATACCCGATCGGTTTGGAGAAAAAAAAAAAAAACATGAAAAAAATGAGAAAAACCATGAAAAATCCTTCCTAAATTCTGTCCAAAAATCCTACCCATGTTGCAATTCATCCACTTGTTACAAACTACAATCCCCAGAAATCGATTCTAAGCTCCCTCAAACAAAACCCACTTTGAAACCCGTAAAAATCCTGTTACTCTGTTTTTCGGTTTTGAACCCATTCTGATCACCACCAACATTGCTAAACCCAAGACCGAAAAAACCCCGTTGTCACATTGAGAGCAGATTCAGAGGCGTAGCAGGAAGTCGGAGATAAAATCAGAAGGTTAAGTTTGGTGTTCATTCCGAATCGTTTTGGTCCCGAAGGTAACAACTCGGTTTTATTTACCGAAATCCACTGTTTTGATATTTTGAGGGGTGGAATCAAGTTCAAGATGGTCATTCAATACCTCCCTTGAGCTTGATTCCAATGGAGCTTGATAATTCAAAGTTTTCCGTTAATCAAAAACCTCTGTGAGTATGACGTATGGCGAAAATGCTATACCATATGGCATAATCTGTTGAGGAGGCACATTTTCATTCAAAAACACGATTCTCCAATCTGAAATAATCAAGCTTTTATCAAGTTCTAAGCTCTGGACATGCTTGCCTTCATTTTCCCTCTAAAACCAAGTTTTAAACTGTTTACTGCTTGAGCAATGCCACATGGCACTCTATCTGTACTGCACGACACAGGTAGAGTACCGCACAACACTCTATTTTAAATTCGAATTTTCTAAATCATTTTCTCTTAAAAACATTTTGAAAATTTGGTTTTCTGTTTAAATACCTGTTGTGATGTTAATTATCATGTTATTTATTGTTTTTCATTATTATCATCTTTTTTGGCTTGATTTAATTGTTTATTTGAATAAAGTTTTGCATTAAAATATTTTCAAAAAATCCCACAAATATTTAGTAAAGACCGATTTGTAATCGGGCGAGCGGGGTGCCTTAAAAACCTTCCACGTTCGTAACCTGGCTCCCAAATCCAAAACGATATTTGGTTTTCAAATTCTTTTTAACCGCGAGAGTCACATTGTTTTTCAAATCATTTTCAAAACGGTTTCTCGGGTATTAAATCCATTTTCCAAAAATAAAAACCGGGGTGGCGACTCTATTTTCAAAACAAGTTTTCTCATCCGGTGGGCGACGTCCACACCACACAAACGATCAGAACCGTTAAATAATTTTAAAATAATAATTCGAGTGATCTCGGAAAAAATCAAGCCCATTGGATATTTTTACATAATTGATCTAATTTGCTTGATTTTCATTCAGAATTTAGAACCCTATAATCAAAATGGATCTTTAGGAAAACTTATACTATTATGCGTTAAATAACCAATTGATTTGAACCATAGATTTCGTAGCGCTTGTTGAGAAGAGCATTCAGTAAAAAAAATTATCTTGATTGGACATCAATAAGTATCAAAACACTAAAAATATGAATTATTTTGGCACCTATCAATGTCTGATCAAGATAATTCTTTTATTGAATGCTCTTCTCAATGAGCACTACGAAACCCAAAAATGATAGATACACACCCTCTCAACCACTCCCCACCACACCCTCTCTCACATGTGTAGTGGGGCCCACTGGGACCCACCGGGTGAGCCCCACCACACATGTGAGAGAGGGTGTGGTGGGGAGTGGTTGAGAGGGTGTGTATCTATCATTTTTGCTACGAAACCTATGGTTCGGATCAATGGGTAATTGAGCGCACAATTGTATAACTTTTCTTGAATTCCTTCAGATTATAGGATCTTGAATTCTGGATGAAAATCGAACAAATTAGATCAATTATGTACAAATATCCAATGGGCTTGATTTATTCAGAGTTCACTCGAATAATTATTTTAAAATTATTTAACGGTTTTGATCGTTTGTGTGGGACCCCGAAGTGGGCCCTGCAAGAAAACGTTTGGCAAAGCACTTGACTTCCCCCCAAAACGGCTCCATTTTGGGGCTGCGCGGGCAATAAGCGTTGCGGAAACCTGGGGCTGATATGTGAGTTTTGGTGACTTGGCAAACTTCTATTGGTTGGCTGAAAAACAAGGATGTTGCAGGTCCAACAAAAGTGGACAACACAGATCTCAACCGTTCATTTCAGCAATCAATGGTGCGGATTTGAAATACTAACTGTCGAAAACCACTTTTGGACAGCGAGAAATGTGTTGTACACTTTTGTGGTTGTAGGTGATGGTTCTTGTTATAGCCAAATAATGATGAGCTGGAGAAGTATGGATAGTCAACAGTAAAGACACAGTATAGAAGGAGAATAGGGTGGTCTAGAGAAAGGGTAAAGAACAGAGCAGGTATGCACAGAAAGAACTAAGGCAGTGGATTGCTCTTAGTCTAATCCGTGATACCCTTGGTGACCTAGGAGATGGGGACCGATTTGCAGAGAGAATGTTCTTCTCTCAATCAGTGATTTCCCTTTTCTCTCTCTAGGATGACATATGCTCTGCCAAGATTTCACCAACCTCTGGGCATTGAAAGGGAATGTCCCATATTTATAGGCACCTTGGACCAATGATCAGGTTCCAGGTTGTCATCCTATAATATGATAACACGTGTCCTTTCCGTACAACCTGACCACACGGGTGACGTCATCACCGCGCAGGTGTCCCGCGCGGTGACAAGCCATTCCCCCGCGCAGCGATCCTCTTGCTCTTTATAGCCACCAAGCCACTAGATCTCCCTTATTCCCGTGAGGGAAAGGTCGTGACCTGTTCGGTCGCGCCTATACCGCAGCCAAGCCTCAGGGGGCCCCGGGGTCCTGCCTTCAGACCGCAGTAGGTATAATTACCTGGGCTAAATCGGACTAGCTTCTTGCGTTCTCACCCATGTTCTGGGCCGCGTTAGCCGTTTGGGCCATGGGCTTTTCTCCTGTTCGGATGGCCCATGGTTATCCAAGCACCGCCCTTACTGGGCTTCGGAGTGCGCGCCGCGGAGGCGTTTTGCACGAGAGGGTCCCCCGCCAGTGGCCCCCTCCATGCGAAGACTTGTGCCTGCGTCAGTGGCCCCACCGCGCGGATCCCTCCGTATTGAGTGCCACATGTCACGCGGGAATAGTGCCACCTAGGTGACACATGTCATGATCTCAATGGTGGGTCAACGTTGACTTTAGTCAACGAGGGGTCTCGCGCTGACCTCCCCTACAGTGGTCTATTTCTATTGTACCCGTAGCATTTTTGGCTGCAAAAAGCTTATTCATAGATGAGTCGTGAATAAGTT
>CM029280.1:14013234-14177789 GCA_016920895.1 Vaccinium myrtillus
AATGGAAAAGGAATTGCCTTTGGTGCCTTACTTTGGTGTACTCTTTTTTGTGTTCCGCAAATTGGGCAACCTTCCTTGTCTTTCATTCTAAAGCTATCGTGTACCCGATTTTCCTAACTCTCTTTCCCTAGAGGTGTTAGTAAGGTTTTTTTTTTTTGGGAAGGTTATACTAAGGCTCTGTTCTCTAAATGACTTTTCAACTTTTTTTGTTTTTTTGTAATATTTTGTTTAGTTTTTCATCACAACTTTTGGGATTAATAATTCGTAATCGACAAGTGTAAAAAAAAAGTATCAAATTGTGGACCGAAATTAAAAAAAAAGTTCATATAAGACGACTCTTTAAACAAAAAAGACAGATGTCTTGTTTTTTTTTCATCATTAGTGAACTTTAAAAAGCCATAATTTTTTTACTTTTAGATTCGTCATGTTGAGACGAATGATTAATCCAAAAAATATATCGCGAATCTAACAAAAATACAAAAAAGAAGAAGAAAAAAAAGGAGGAAGACAAGCCTCACCTGAAAGTTGGTAGATCCAAATTTGTAGAACCACGCTCTGTGTTTCGCAAACTAGGAGACGATAGATTAAGGATTAAAAGGAAAAGTTGGTCAACATTTTTTTGATGTTACAAGGTGTTCGGGAACGTTATTTTTTATTTTTTTCATTTCACGTTTCTAGCTTTATAGATTAGGCAAAATACATTTTTCAAGGTTCGGGAGATTTATGAATAATTCATTTTGTAGGTCTTTTATGCCAACCAAAACAAGAAAAGTCAAAAAATGAGAAGTCAAAAAACTCATTGCCCCCTATTTTTACCTTCTGTTCTCTAACATCAAAACTTGATAACTCATTTTGTATGAATTTATATGAGAGTGGGTTGCCGAAACACTCTAGGAGAAAATGAAGAAGCCAAAATCTAATAAAGAGGTATCCACACACCCCAAAATAACTGTAACTAATAATACTGATTTTCATCAAGGGGAAAAAAATATAGAACCAAGAAAGTTCAACACCACTACCATATACGCCGCTATTTTTTGAAGTTGAACGGCAATTTTAGAACTTAGATTCTTTCATGTAAGAGTCTGCTTGGTGTGCATGAGTAGTGTATCTATAGCATAATAGCATTGTTGATACCAAAACATATTTTGATCTTGGAAGTGAAATCCCTATCAAATCAAAACAACTATAGATCAAACAGTTTTTGAGCAAACCAAAATACATCATATGTATCATTGATATCAAATAAAGTATTGCTCATACAGGCAAACTACATCAACCAAATCAAAGAAAAGACAAAACCAAGACCTAAGCAACAATCAGGCCAAGACCAATCAAACACCCTATCTCGAACTTTTACTATTCCAAAACTAACCTCCAATGCCTTTAGCAATACCCTCAACGCCGCTCACTCACTCAAAAAACCTACAAGACAAGGTTAGGTACAAAGAGAGAATATATCAAAATAAAGCGCGACGCTGAGGGGCATGAAAGGTATTTGGGTCACCGCAATGGTCTTCAATAGGTCTTATATGTTTGCTCTTCCTTCAAGCAGGGATTGGACTAGCCTTGGCACCACCATCATTAACTTTCACCCTGTCCACCTTCTTCCGTCTCTGCTTTCCAGGACACCGACCCAAATCATGGCCCCACTTCTCAGACCGATCTCGCCTATAAACCATTATCCTTTTAGATCGCAAATTCAAAGTCCCAGGAGGCCTAGCGTCTTGAATGGAATCTCCAACCTTATCAAACGAGGAGCCCGCAGAACTAGGCGAGGCAATACAACACTAGCAATGGACAAAAGGACACGCAACTTAGCTGGGGCGAAGAATCTGCTTCCAACAGGGTGGTACTAAAAGGTACTGGCTCATCATCCATCAAGACATCATTTTTCTACCCACTATGACCAGCCTCCTACAGGAGCTCCAGAACATCATTCTTCTTCCCACAAAGACCAACCTCCTGCGGAAGCTCCTGGCCTCTAACTTTAAACGAAAGACTCGGCGAATGGAAGAATTGAAACTTCTTACCCTTTCCCAAGTCCTTAAGACAGTGACGGTCGACAAGGAAAAATCGCAGACCCACGATAACCTTCTTCTGTCGTTGTCGATATACTGTTGAACTAGGACAATCCCTATGTAGACACCCCGATTTTGACCCGAGAAACTTATCAAACATTCCCGATGATGAAATAGACCAATCGTGTATACCTTGAGGCTAAGAACAAGGCTTGAACTCACCAAACCACCCTAAACCATTCTAAACCCTCCTAGAACAACCTTAAACCAACCAAAATGACCAAAATACCCTTCAAACCATCCAAAATGCTCTTCAAAATAAACCCAAGCCTACAACATCTTCTAGTACATTCAAAACCCTCTTTATTGATATATAATACGTCTCAATCCATTGAGAAATGAGGGAGATATGCCCGTTTTACCAAAATTACTTGTTTTCCCAACCTTCTGAGGGTAAAATGGTCACACACTTGTATGTACAAATTATTTTGGGTTCAAACAACTTGGGTTAGAAAGTACACTCAACAAGCTTTCCAACGCTTCAAACCACGCACGAAACGGAGTTCGGTAGCACCCGGAGCAGCCCTTTGAAGTTTGGTCTGTTGTGCAGACCTTTGAGCGCTTAAACCATGCGCGAATCAGAAATTTTCAAGGCATTTTTCTGCTGGTTTTCCACCTAAACTATTGGCTCCCCCTGGTTTCTAAGATTCTTTTTCACGCCAAAATCCCTCTAATAACATTCCCTCTCCAACTTGAATTGCAAATTGCAAATTCCCCCCATTTCTCTCTATATAAACCACCATCCACCCATTGTTTAAAGACCTTTGGCTGATCTCTTACACTCTCACACCCTTCATCAGACCAAAACTACTCTCTCTCATCCTTCAATCACGTTTTAGCCTCTCTCATCCATTTCCATCATCCTCAACCTCCAAAACACCCAAAAACCTTCTTTAAAAGACCTAAACTCCATGGGTCTTTGAAGAAATCATCTCTCACCAAGCCTACTTCCCTCAAACCTTCCTAAAATTCATAAACCCACTTCAATCAGTCCTTGTTCTTCACTGATCATCTCACTTTAAGCACTCAAACACTCAAAAATCACATTTTAAGCCCAAATACAATCCATTCATCAAAACAATCATCCAATCAGCCCTACACTCACACTCCTCTGTCCAAAATACATCAACTCAAGCCCATATTCTAAGCCACTACTCAATCATCCATCAAAACCCCAAGTTCAAGCCTTGATCATAAGCCAAAAGGTAGAAAAACATGTGAAAAATCATGTTTTGGTCATCCTGAGAGAGACTAGTGGGTTCATGGAGGTCCTCCATACTTCCAATGAACTCACAAGGTCTTAGATGTCAAAGAAAATGATTTTCGAAAACTCCAGCTTCAAATGGCTTGAGCGCTCAATGTGAATACTACGAGCGCTCAAACTTTTTGAGCCTGATTATTGTTTTTGTAGTTTTTGATGCCTTCTCATGATGGTACCATCATTTGATGGCTTTTGGTTGGTTCAAATACCCTCAAATCAGTTTGGTTAACCTTTGATCATGAACCAATGAAGCCAAAAGCCATGAAAATGATGTGTTAACATCATCAAGCAATGAATAAGCTTTGTTTGTGGGATGAATAAGTGTATCTCACTCTGTTGAACAATGATCAGATTGTTTAAGCTCACAAAAGCATCAAATAATGGTCAGAAATCACAGAAACTCACAGTCCTTGAATGGGGCTTGAGCGCTCAATGCAAGGACTATGAGCGCTCAAGTCTTGCTCAGTTTTGGTACTTCAGTCATGTCTATTCTAGTTCTGTATTCTGTTTTTAATTTATGAAGTGTGTGTGTGTGTGTGTTGATGTTTGGCTAAGCCAACCTAATCTCTTCTCTAGTGTGTGTGTGTTGATGTTTGGCAAAGCCAACCTGATCTCTTCTCCCTCTCACTATAATCATGCTTATGCTTGGTCCAATATTAACTCTCCACTTTTGTGGACACCTCAAGTTTATTTTATTTATGTTGGGTGAAGTTGCAATACATTATGCATCATCATATATCATGTTGAACTAGTTTGTGGTCCAGATGAGGGCAGCATGCTGCAGAAACACTCAAATCCAGGAGATGGCTTGAGCGCTCAATGCATCCCTTTGAGCGCTCAAACCGTCTTCTGGTCCAATCAAATCATTCTCTTATTTCAGCTTGTTCTTGGCATTTTGAGTGTTCTGCAAAGTTTCAAAGCATTGAGCCTTCATTCCTTCTCTACTGTTTGCCTCATTTTGGTCCATGGATTAGTTTTAAACTCATGGCTATGTGATCATGCATTTCTTGTATAATCCCACAAAAGTCAAGTAGAGACCGGTCTTCGAACCGGGCGAAGGGGGTGCCGTAAAACTCTTCCCCTCTCGTAACTGAACTCTCGAACCTAAGATAGTATGGTGATGACGGGCCAATAATCCTTATCCATTGAATGAGGCGCGAGTCAATCGAGTTCGGTTCCTCGGGGACAATCCGCTAAAACCCGGGTGGCGACTCTGAATCGATCGAGATCCTACGGAGGGGGCGTCCACACCCTATTAACAAAATGTTCCACAGCTTCGTTGACTTCGCCGAGTTCATCATGTTGAACGAAAGAGCCGCCGCCACCATTAGACATAGCACCACAATTAAGAGATCCCATCTCATACAAACCCTTCGCCACTATAGACTCACATGGCTTCTTTTAGAACCAGAATGAGAATATTCACCAACCTGAAAATTGCATACATTTGCAGCACTTTGATATAAGAACCATGAAAATTCCCACCCACAAATTAACCTCCATATAATCGACATCCGATTGGTCCAAATGCAATTGGTCAAAAACATCTTGCATTTCTACCCACGACTCATAATTCAGATAAAAAAATTCACGTAAATAGGCTTGGGCCTCCTCCCGTGCTTTAGCAAGTAGCCAATGAGAAATCTAATCCAAATCAGAATCATTAAAATTAGCTAAGGCCATGTCCATGGCTAAAGCTCGATGTCTCTCCACTGACGCAAAGAAGGACCATCGATTGCCCCTAGGAGGATCCACAGTTTTGGAACAAACACGACCCTTCCATTTAGCCTCCTTGGAGAGGCGACACAACTCCTTCAAAAAACCCTTAGACAGCCTAAACCTGATAAACCGTAGATATTGTAAATAGCAAAGCTTATTTCACTCATTTTGATCACATACGCACACCTTATATTGCTTTTTATGATTGATGTGTGCATAGTGTTATTTTTGGTAGTTTCAGGACTAACCACAGAATAAGGCGCATTTGAAGCACTTTGGGAAGCATCCCAAGAATCCAGGGCCAAGTGCCTCATGGCATCCCATCACCAAGCCTCAAAAGCCGAGAAATGAAGATTTGGCTAAAATTCGGGAATTTAAGAGGGCACAAGGTCAAGCCGGAAGGTTAGAGTTGTGTCCAAGGCTTATAAAGACTCCCAGTGGAGTCCGGGAGTATTCAAGCGCCCACGAGACCAAGTGTCACCCCTCCCGAAGGCCGCATGACGATTTATAGTGCTTTTTGAAGAAGTCTGGAAGCACGCAAGAGCAAGGGATGACCCAGAAGTGAGGATCAAGATAAAAAGGGGACTAGGTATCGATACCTGAGATATAGGTATCGATACCTCTTGACTGGAAGGCTGAAAAGATAGCTGGGTATCGATACCCCTATCCTAGGTATCGATACCCAGGCACTAAGGGGAATTATTTTGAAGGCAGGTATCGATACCCCAACCTTGGTATCGATACCAGGTAATCTGGACTGTTGTTTAAAGTAGCTTTTTGGACTTTCCACTTATGAAAACTTTCTATTTTTAGGTAGCTTTTGGGATATTTTCTAAGATAGAAGGTGTATGTGTATAAATACACTTCTCTCTCTCTCTCTCTCTCTCTCTCTCTCTCTCTCTCTCTCTCTCTCTCTCTCTCTCTCTCTCTCTCTCTCTCTCTCTCTCTCTCTCTCTCTCCTTCTTCTCCTCCCTTAGTTCTACTTTAAGGAGAAATCCTCCATTGTTGTAAGCTTTCTCTCTCTACAAAAACTCATGTAAGCTTTTATGGTTGTTTAATTTCTCATGTATTAAAGTTGTTTCTACTACGTACATCTCTCTATAAATCAAGTTTATTTTTGTGTATCTCATGTTTTTCATTTCCTTTAAATTTCTAGTCTTATTTCCTACTATGGTTTGTGAGTAGTTTAAATAGGTTTAGTCATGTGGTGATTAACACTCCATGACTCGGGTTTAATCCATTCTTCTCGTTAAAAAGCATATATTTCTTGTTGAACAAAGAGTTAGGGTTTAATTTTATGTACCAAAATTTGGGTTTGTTAATCCCTTTGATCATACATAGCCAAGGGTTTGACTACTTGGCACGTATGATGCTTAAGGCGAGGTCAATTTAAACTTTTTTAGATGAATCGAAAAACTCTAATCTTTGCTAAACACCTTTTCTAGTCAAATGGTTTTAAGCTCTAAATCTTCCATTCGGGAGCATTTGACGATGTCCCTAGCCAATAATTAAGAGAGGAACCATTAGCCTTAGTTGTGGTTGTTATGATCCCCTAGACTTAGCCTTGCTTTTAATTAGTCTTAATCTTTCCAAGTCATTCTCGAAGTTAAGAGAATTCCACCAAGCAAATCACCAATTTAGTTGACTGTTTCAAGGCTAAAAAACTCACTCACAAGTCAACCATCACACAAGGCGCATTCGGCCTCTGTGGATTCGACTCGGGTCTTACCAGATACTATGCTTCGCGGAACCTAGCCCTACGCTTCGGGCATCCTAATTTACAACGCAAGTTAACGTCGCAAGCAAAACCCTTTCGCCATCATACAAAGGAAGAAAGGCACACACTTGGACTGGACTCAGAGACACTATATCCCTTTGTCTATATCGAAAAAGAATCCATGCCTTGGCCATCTATATCCCTTCGTCTATATGGAAAAAAGAAGGAAATAACTACAACTATATTTCCTAGTTTTGTGGGCAGTTGAAGACAAGACTCCTCAAATAGCCTTACACTTATCTTTATCATTCATCCATTTTTAATTCAAATGGCTTTAGCCCCCTTGGAGAGGCGACACAACTCCTTCAAAAAAAAACCTTAGACAGCCTAAACCCCTTCGCCATAATACAAAGGAAGAAAGGCGCACACATTGGGACTGGACTCACAGACACTATATCCCTTTTTCTATATGGAAAAAAGCGGGAAACAACTGCAACTGTGTTTCCTAATTTTGTGGGCAGTTGAAGATAAGACTCCTCAAATAGCTTACACTTATCTTTATCATTCATCCATTTTAATTCAAATGGGTTTAGCCTCCTTGGAGAGGCGACACAACTCCTTAAAAAAAAAACCCCTTGGACAGCCTAAACCCCTTCGCCATCATACAAAGGAAGAAAGGCGCACACACTGGGACTAGACTCATAGACACAATATCCCTTCGTCTATACCGAGAAAAAAAAAAGCGGGAAACAACTACAACTGTGTTTCCTAGTTTTGTGGGCAGTTGAAGATAAGACTCCCCAAACATCCTTACACTTATCTTTATCGTTGCGCGGAAGTTCACGAAAACGATTGCGGTTTTGGAAAATGATTTGATTGATTGGATGGAGTCGCCACCCGGGTTTGAGGACCATACCCGAGAAACCAATTGAAAAAATGACTTTTTTGCCCTTGGTATGGAAAACATTTCACCGGTCTGCTTTTATTGAGATTTCTCGGGTCCGGGAGCTAGGTTACAAGAGGGGAAAGAATTCAAAGCACCCTTCTCGCCTGGTGTAACCACCGGTCTTTACTCAATGCTTAAGGGATCTTAGAAAACATTGTTTGGTTTACTTTAATCACAAACTCATACAAGAGCACGTAAATGCGCCAATAAAATTGATATGATGGGTGTGGATGCTTGTGCCGTGTTATGAATGGATGAACATCATGCATAAATCACTTAATCTCCACTAAATCATGCTTGGACTGTACTGAAAGATCCCAAAACTCAATCACAAACATCGTGTGAACCACACCTAGAAAGTATGCTGGACACCTGGATCAGTCTATTCCAGGCACCTGGAAAGGGTGTGGGCGCCTGAAAGGGGAAAGTCCAGGCGCCTGGAAACACACAAAACAAGCGCCTGGAAGGTGGACCAAACTTAACTTTTCTTCAACTCAAACCTTTAATCAGATGATGGATATGACTTCTGATGCTTTTTCACATACATACATTGTGATGCTTTGTGCTAATGTAAATCAAATGCTTGACAAAATCATCTCTGTGGCTTGATATGAACTTGGAAAAATCTTGAGTTTAGGATGCTTAATAAATGAAATGAAATGTGTCAAAGTGATCTTAAGCATACACCTTGCTTTTATATGCATTTGATGAATTTCTAGTTGGGTTTAAGACCAAGAAAAAGAAAAAAAAAAGAGAATATGAGAGAAATTTATTCATGAAAATGCCTTAAAAAGTTACATGATGTGCATGATTGACTTTAAAACAATCTCCTCATTAACTGTAATACTACTGATTTTTCTTGGGATGAACAAATGATAACATGTATTTTCTAATTTAAATGCAAAACTTTCCGTTTTGATCATTAACTTGTTTTCTAAAACACTATGAATCATACTTTAAGACAACTATCCAGGCCATGCAATACTTGTAAAAAAAAAAAAAAAAACCGGATGATCAATAATACCCCAAATCATCAAGAGAAATCATAAGAAAACAAAAAAATATAACAACAGAATGGGGTCCAGGCGCCTGCATAAAGCTGGTCCAGGCGCCTGGATAAGGTACAGGCGCCTGCAAGAGGCAGATCCGAGCGCCTAGACCTCATGTAGGCATAAATATTTGATCCCCTTTGCAGTGAAATTTACATCCCTCTCTAACTCTCCACTAGTATGAGAGACTAGCAAGAACCAAAGAGGGTCCCCTCAGGACCTATTTGAGCATTTTGATAGGAAAATACAACCTTTAAGGCTTGAATTAGGGACTTTAGGTATGATTTTGAGGGACTTTTGACTAGTGAATGGATTGGACTTTGGTTTCTGGTGGAATGTAAAGTTGGTTGAGGTGTCCTTATCAAGTCTTGATGATGAGGGGTAAGGGCTATGATGAGTTTTAATAGAAAAGAGGGAGATTTAGGAGATGAAAATGAGCATGGCTATGAGAGTAGAACTGGTAAGGGAGTTTCTGGAGGAGTTTGAGTAATATAACAGTAAGGGAGTAGGAGTGAACTTATCATCCCCCACAATGGAAAGGTGAAGTGGTTTATATAGAAAGAATAAGGTCCAAAGAGGTCCGCTTGAACCCTTAGGGGTCAAGGGAGGGGGGCAGCAGTAGTGCCATCATTTCTCCCACGCTCCCTCAACTGATTCTGCACAAAATCGCCAGAAAATCCCCTTCCCGCCCATTATCAACTTGAACAACACTCAACTTGGGTTGAACCCAGGCGCCTGGATCCAATGTGGGCGCCCGGAATCAAGGAATCCAAGCGCCTGGACTCAGGCGCCTGGAATAGAGCCATCCAGGTGCCAATGAACAAATCCAGGTGTATGTGCTCTTGGGTTTCGGGTCAATTCGTAGGGTTTCATAAGTGTTTTGGTAGGTTTTTGAAGGGTGTATGGGGGTGTTCAAGTCCTCAATCAAGCCTCTTATGCTCTCTTTAGGCATTTTCATCCTTGGGGAAATCACGGAATCCTAGGGGTCCGGATTGGGGTGTCTACAATCGTTCATCCATTTGTAATTCAAATGGCTTTATCTTTATTTAAAATAAACCAAATTAGATTAGGCGGGTTAGCCCTATTCCAACTAATTAGGCCTTCAACACCAACACGGCCCAATTAGTGTTAATTCGGTCTCCCATTCCCCATTATTTAGGCCTACAAGGCCGAATTCATCCACCAGAGCCACATATTCTGGCCTTTAGATAAATTTGCCAAATTTAGGTGTAAACAGTTGGAAACAAGTTTTGTTTCCTTTCCTTCCTTCATAATAAGACATACACCATAATGCACATGTTATGCAAGATTTCATAGGGGTAACTAACTCAATTCCAACTCCTTCCATTGCAGTATAAAATAACTTACATATTGGTTTTCTTCGAGTGGGAGCCCTCAAGATCCATGTCATCCTTAATCATACACGAATCCGATCGAAAACCCTAGCTTTGGTGACCAATCGAGCTCTTCCCTCTCTACTTTTGGTATTTCTGTTGCTTCTCCGAATTCTTTCTCAGGAGATCTCTTTGTTGAAGCTGATATTCATTCGAGAACAACAAAGGCAAACAAACCTTCTTTCACCACAGAGACCGACCTGCATAAAGGACATGTATTCGATCTTGCTGCAAGGTTCTCTGTGTTCGAGTTTGTATTCGATCTTGCTGCAAGGTTCTAGGTTCTCTGTGTTCGAGTTTGTATTCGATCTTGCTGCAAGGTTCTCTGTGATCAATTAGGAGGAAAACCCCCAATTCGGCTCACTGTTTTAGGTTTATGAAATGTACATATTACCCACTTGTTTGGCGCTTAAAAAATAGACGGGGTTAGGTTAACGTTTTCCGTCACAAATTTTGGATGGACAACGTGATTTGTGCTTAATAAAGAAGAAAATGGTAATTGAATGAAGAAGTAAAAAAAAATTGATAATTTAAGGGGCAAGTAAATATTTAACCCCTTTTAAAAGGTACACCTAAGGCTTTGGTAGGTGTTAATATACAAACTGAGGCTTTAACTCTCAACCAACGTCAATACCACGTCTAAACTTCAAATGCTCCTCGGGTCCTACCTCGTGACCAGAGGAGACGCAAAGTTCTGGGTAATGAGTGTACTAGTGGTTGCTCGTGCCGTATCCCCTTCTCTGGGTCGTCTTCCTCCTATTTAGGGATGGGTCTCTCCTTTCATGGACACACTATAGCTCTCGGCACCAGTTCCCTGTTCAAAAAGAAGGCCCAAGGGCGTCATATAGGTAAAGTGGGGCTCACGCCCCTAAGATCTCGCGGGCCGGTGCAGGCCACTCCCCTCGCAAGTTTGCCACATGTCCGCAGGAGTCTGCCATTTGTCGTTCCTTGATGGTGCCGCATGTCATCTTCTAATTCGGTCGAATGTTGACCGTACACGTGGCAAATGCGGACCAGAAATAATTACGAGGCTGTGTATTTTAAACAGAATGACAAGAAAGTCACACTAAGGAGATTACAATCGAAACACTCACCGTTTGCAGCCATCACAATAGGTTGATCGCAAATCTAACCTATGTCCTATTGCATACAAATATGAGTTATGGAATACAATGACGGGCGAACAAGACGTGCTTAAATTGTTAGGAGTAGTTAGTAAGTGCGTTCTACCAGACATTTTCGAGCATTAATCACAAGAAATCAAACGAGATTGGCAAATTCTGCATCTAGCCCAAGTTAACATTCGAGATCGCGATAGAGATCCAAAAAAACACATTCCATTTATTCCTCATACAATCGTCTGTAGGCTGTAGCTCATATCTTCATGTTGCCTCCAAAAACAAAGATGGAAAAAAAAAAAAGACACTATAGAGTATCCCATAGTAACAAATACTTTCTGTCGAACCAAAGATTTTTAATAGTATATTTTTGCACAAAACCCGGGCACTGGGTCTTGTTATCCATGCATGTGATTTTAGAATTTGTTGGAACTCATTGGGTTTGAAGAAGTGGAAGTGGAGCAAGTGGTGTGTTCTGATTTGGGCTTTGGGTTGGACTTGGCTTTGTTGTTGAGTTTCTGCTTCAGTTCAGATAACAGGGCCTGGTTCTCTTGGTTGAGCCGTTGAGCCTTTTTCCTTAGCTTTTCATTTTCTTGGATTATGTGACAGTTCTGTAAATATAGCTGAGAGTTCAGCTTCTCCATGCTTATTATATGATGCTTGAATTGCTCCCTGCATGAAACCATACATGGGAAAAATTAGTTGTGGCCAGGTGAATGATATTTGCCTGAGAAAGGAAAAACTAGAGAAGACGACAACAAATTACCACACGTCATGTGGTGCCCTAACACCCTTATCTACCACACATTTCTGTGGGCCCGGTATAATATGTGGTGGATAAGAGTGTCAGAGGCATCATGGAATAATTGGTCCAAAACGTGAGTTGAACAATCCTTAGCGATACCGAAGCTTTCTCAATATATTTCAATGAAGTAAATGAACTTTTAAAAAAAAAATCTTACAAAATGGGCATATAACATGATGCAAAATACCATTAACGATCCATGTAAGCCAAACAAATCCGTTTCCCACTCAACACTTTTAGTTTGGATTAAAGAAAATCCAAGATCTTTGTTAGATAAGTTGAAAATTTGAAATAAGAAAGCAAATGAATTTTATGGCCAGGAAAAAAAAAAAGAGAAATAACTTCAGATGGAAAAAAATATCATGAACACATATAAATGAATTTGAGGATCCCGTAGTGCAGCATCCGAGCCGTTGATCGCGCAATCAATGGTTCTGATTTCATCTCGGCACTTGCATGGTTCGAACCGTCTATTGCCGAGATGAAATCCAAACCATTAATTACCGATATCAATAGCTCGAATGTCAGAATCTTCGAATCCCATATAGTAAATTGCTAGAAAAGAAGTAGGATAACCTCGTCGATACGGGAAAATTTGACTGATGGAGAACCAAGCTGTCCAAACTTTCAAATCAGAAGGCCCAAATGGGCAAAACTTGTGGAGCTAAGCTAGTAATATCCGTATATATATAAGCATTTGTAGAGAGAGAAAGAAAGAGAGAGAAGACGTGGAATAGATAGCAAGCAGCCCAAAAACCACCACCACCCCAATGATTCATCCAAAACAACAAGCGCCCAAAAATGCAAAGCCTCCTTGTCTGTCTTTCCTCCTAAAAGATCTTGTGCATATTCATGACTTTAACCGTCACCATTTGTACAAAGAGCTTGGCTTTGAAGAGAAAAGACAACCTTTTATACCCTCCGCACGTGGAAAATGCTTCTATGTGATGCTACAAGCTACTATATGAGAGAGAGAGAGAGAGAGAGAGAGAGAGAGCAAAAAAAAGGGTGACAGTGGGAATGTATGTGAACCAGGAGAGACGTGAGAATGAGAGGGAAAGGGGAGACAATGCCACTTCTGCCAGCACCCCATGCATTTTGTATAGGCTCTAACACGAAAAACACCTGAAGAGAACAGGGCAGCTTCATAACCACCTCTATTTGTAAATATATGCCCAAAATATACATACATGTATGTATATCAGTATATACACATGTATATATGTATGTACCGGGATGCAACAGGATCGACAGCCGGGTTTTAAGCCTCCCTTGGACGGTTGTGGTTTTAAAGCCTATGCAAAATGTATGATAAAATATAATCACACAAATTCTAGGCCCCTGATGCTTTTTAACGGTACTTGCGGATTTGATTTACGGAGAGTCCTAATTACTTTTTTCAGGTGAAATCAAGCTGAGGCAACAGATAAAAATCCATAACTAACAAATGATAAAAGTAAACAGATAACATCCATGTAAAACAAAGCAATGCCCCATCAAAAGCCAGATTCTACTGCAACTTTCTATTATGTTCCAACAGCAAAACCATAAATCCAGATAAACAGTGAACAGCAGCAAACACAAGTATAATATATACAGAGTGCACATTATGTTGTTTTGCAGTCTTTACTTTCTCATGTGGCTTTTTGCAATTTAGCGATGACCCGAGCAGAGCTTTGTCGAAAGAAGAAAGTAGGATTGCACCGCAGTGTCAAAAGGCTTGAAACTAAAGAGCCGGTTCCCTTGAAATGTCGTTTTCACCCGCACTTGCTTTTTGCACTTTATGGAGCTGTAACAGGATAAAATACACGAAACTTGAATTTGAGGATCTAAATAGCATAAATGATACTCCTTCCACATTCGTTTGTCCATTTTACTAGTCTGACATCTGAAAAATGCAGTCTGAATTCTGAAGTTTTTCAGTGTAAGATGATTTTGAAAGCTATGTCTACAGACTACAAGTAGAGTTGAGATCTTTTAACTGGCGGGAAAACAGTGATATTTTCCTGCACAAAAATACATTATATGCTGACCCAAATAAAGGCCATGAATCGGAATGGAGGGAATAGAAGCAGGGCAAATGGGCATCATACCTTCGTCCAAATTGAAGACATGCTTTCTCAGCTCGGGTCAATTCTTGTCCTAATTCTTCATCATCATCAATGGTCAAACAAAGCTCTTTAGGAGCTCTCATCAAGGGAACTGCCAAAGCCCACACTAAAACCGAGATTGGTGGAATTAGATCAGAGAGGTTGAACATATTTTTAAGATCTGTCCATTCCGGTCCACCTCGGCTGCAATGCCTGCACACCTGCCAGCTGGGATTACACACGGTTGCACTCCATCAAGTTGGTCCACTATTCAAGCTCATGGAGGTGCTGGCAAGGTGCAGGCATTGCCCGCCCCTTACCGGGGCCGGGCTAATCCAAAACATGCATCAGGTTGCTGCTGATGAGACTACATGGGAACATGCAACAAAAAAAAAATTATGATCATTTCATTCATTTGAGAAATCAGGAGTAACATTTCGACACAGTGGCAGTAGCTTTCTGTTTAGCTGAAAACCTAAAAAACTGCAGCTAGGGATCAAAACGTCTGTGTCTATCGATAAGATTATATTTCTATATCTTGTTCTACTTGTTACATTATGAGGATTGGAAAGGGAACACAGTGCACCACATGAATTAAGTTGGGATACAATAGGAGTATGCTTGTGTAGATTACAAGCAGCACGATGTACTTCCTTCCTCCAAGAGATAAACTTCAACAACATTACCCCTACTTTTTAGATTATAACAATTATCTTTTTCCTCAGATGGGAAAGTGTTGAGGAAAAATTAGGAAAAGCTTCGGGGCTAGCTTTGGATCTTTAGATTAACAGTTAGGAATGGAGGTGTATGATATTTCGGTATGTCAATCAAGTGGTATAAGCATTTAATGGTGACTATAAAACCTTGTACTATCTCTGTATCTCAATATAACACTAATGTTGTGTCATAATTCCAAAGAAATTCATGCTGACGGTAAAAGGGAGAAAAGGGACAACATATGGCCATACCTGTGAGAAGGATTGGTGAAACTGTTCAAGAGGATGGATGAACGACATCCCGGGGTGCTGGCAAGGATATTGAGCTGAATGGAAATATAAGGCAGAGGTGGAGCGTGCACCAATGTGATTATGACTGTACGGGGTCATCATGGCATCAGGATGACCATAACTAATTCCAGCAGGGGTTGACTGTGGAGCCCATAAACCAGGTAGATGTTGAGGGATGGGCCGAGGTTGGTGTTCTGAAGATATAGAAGGCTGATGACCAGATCCAAGTTGTGGGAATTCCGTGTTGTAGTTCACTGCGGGGGAGTACATAGGTTGAATGGTGTATGGTCCTCCATTGAATCCAAATCCAGGGTCAAATCTTTGCATGTATCTGATAAAGCAGTCAGCAATTCATGATTTCACAATGCGTGAAAAAAACAGATACTTCTATGTTTTTATTATCATTTTGTTGCAAGCAGGTAGTGGACTAAACAAGGAAGGAACCAGTCCCCCATCCCATAACAAGCCAAATTAGATGATGCCATGACAGTGAGACTCAATCCTAGGTCTTTAGAACCACCACCCAAGAAATTTTACCAGCTAAGCTAGCTCCCAGCACTAAGATAAAACTAAATTTCGGAAGTTTCAACTTGTGATTGTTGCTCTCCTCCTCTTCCCAATGTTGCTCTCCTCCTTTTACCAAAGTTGTTTATTTACCTTCTGAAATTCATTTCCCAGCTACATATTGTCCCTCACTAGAAATATCTAGTCGCATACTTGTAACGATTAGTAGGATAAACACAAACATCCACAAACAGCATATGAAAGCATTTGGGGATGACGAGAGATGCCGCTCAAGCAAATAGCTGATGGTTTCCCATCCGGAAATCAGCATATTAAACCAAACAAGGCCTTGCAGGCTTGCATAAAACCCAATTAGTCTTAAGGTTACCTAACCATATAAACGTTAAACAATAATTGCTTTCTGTGAAACTGTACACTTCATAAATGCCTATACACCTAGATAATATCACATGAACCTTGCAATCCATGTACACGTACATCACACATGCACATAAAAAACAAACCTGAATAGGCGTATCTAACTTCTCTATCCATATGTTATCCTACAGGGCCTACACCATATCTGTCCCACGTATCTGCATCACTGTTTGCCTATTACCATGTTGTAGTTAAAAATAAAAAAAAAAAAAAACCTGAATAGGCGTATCTAACTTCTCTATCCAAACTAAAATGTATCTTTTCTTTCCGTACGAGGAGACTTCCTGCCACCACTGATGACAATAATGATCCCAGCTCCAAATTGAATGGAAACTGACGAAAAAAGCATATACGTTTTAGCTCAACAAATGATCAACAATTTCCACTCCAATAAGTAAAACAAATAACGTAACACTGAATATACTGATGCTGCTCAATACTGGGGAGAAAAGGGGAGAGATGGAGCCAGGAGGAAGAGAATAACGAAAGCATACCTAACATAGTTTCGATCATAATCAGGGTCCTTCCGTTCAACTTCGCGGTCCCGGAAAATAGCCACCCTATTGTTTGTTTTGGATGTACCAACTGGCTCCTCTGTCCTACTTCTAGCTAATCTACTGCTACTGGTTGAAAAATCTACCAAACCCTTGCCACTGTTAATATCAGGTCCTCCTGGAGCAGATTTTTCTTCCACCTTTGTTATCACCAACGCATTATTCTGAAAATTATCCATTGACCTTGGTACATTTTCTGTTGTCCCACTACTAACCCCACTAAAACTACTAGAGTTAAATATCCGAGCACGTGCCTTATTGTATTCCTCTTTCCTCTCCTCCACACTTCTCGAGTTATTGGCCTTTATGGAATGCGAATTTGCGCTGCTGCCAGCTGGTGATCGTTTCTGTGGTCTCTGCTTAATAGCAACCTTGATGGCACCCTTCTCTTCTGATGGCAAGCTCACAGGGATGTCTGCCAAACGAATTGAAGGAAGCCGGCACTCAGAAGTCTTGCGAACAATAATTCTGGAACCAGAACCATCAGGTAAATTATTGTCCAATAAAACCATAGACTGCAGCGAGTAGTGTTGGGCCACACGGTGTGCAGCCAACCGTAGATAGGAAGTTGGAAGTTGCTGGAACTCCATTTGCTGTTGAGTGGGATCTGAAATAAACTTTTCAACGTCTTGCTCAATCCTTAGAACTGAACACTCAGAAAGAAAGCTCAATTAGACACTCAGCCAAATGGTCCAACTCTGAAACAATGAAGTTGATTGAAAGTTGAAAGATAACCCAAAATTGAAGCAATGAGCAACCACAACAGAAATGCCACTTCTACAGGAAAAAACGTTCACTATTCACATCCTCCAAGAGAATAAGCAAAATTGATAAACAATTAGGAAAATCGAATGACGCTCTGGTAAGAATATTCCTACAAGGCACCTACAGTTACCGGAACAATACAAAATCCTCAAACTAGCTTTAAATTTTCGAATGTTCATTCCAATCATGGTACATTTTCATTCTAAAGGGCCAAAGCTAATCTAGAGATCCATACATTCTACAACACCTTTCCTGTTTCCTCCTGATCAGAAGAAGTGAAATGAAATCAAATAACACACCGTTTCTTAGAAAAATAATGACAAATATTATATAAGTATCCATATTACTTAACAAAACCACAAAAATACCTCTCACTAATCTTCACTAGGTAAAAAAAGTTCACAATAACATTTAGTGATCCCTTGACCCGAAACTACATGATGATCTTCACCCCTCCAACAAATTCAATTAGCTCCATAACTAAGAATATGCTGATAGAAAAAGGCTCAATTTGGAATACATAGCCTATTTCCTCGTTCCTCTTCCGAAAATAATTTTCAAGTAACATCGCTGTAGCAGCACCAAAAAATTTGACAAGAACCTTATACGACACACAATTGACCAGAGCCTCAAGTAAACTTCACCTGAAATCAATACCATATCTTCCTCTCTCACAGCCTTAAAAAAAAAAAAAAAAAACTTTTACCACCTTTTAATTCACAACCGTTAAGGCTTTTAACTAAGAGAATATTCCATTGCTTTAAATTCTCTCCCCAAATAGTCATTAAGCAAATATATTCTTTTCCAAGCTGTTTTGATTAAGATTACCTAATTCATCTTAGACCTTATTACACCGTGATAGACAAAGTAGGGAAAATAAAGATTTCTTAAAACTAAATACAAGATATTATAGAAAAGTAGTTGAGCGAGAGAAGATACATATAAAAACACCAAACAAAGTGACAAAACAATGAGTCCGAACATGAAGCATGGAAAGTTGGAAATTGTACTTTTCAAGCAGCAACAGTTCCACTTAATTACCAATTAATGCGATAGTCTACCCATCCACCAATCTGAAATATAATCAATTCATTAAAAAGTACCATTCTAATCAACAAATGTTAGTTGACTTGCAACCACCAAAAAGTAACAATTTCATACTATGAATTACTACTAACTGTAAATAAGAAACTTGATATATGGAACAATTACTTAATTTAACTCGACCAGCAACAATGTGTTCATGTTGGCTTGTTTATCCTTCTAACATATCTGAAAATAGCTTCCATCAAACCGGTCAATAGTCAAGGTCAAGTAGCTTCATTCTACAGTGCATGCAGCCTACAGCATGTGAGCCGAGCAGGAAAAAGTAATAAACTTAGAAATATATTCATGGTTGACTTTTTTACATAACAAACCTTTACGAGTTGTCCTCGGGTAATTGTTGGATAAAGAAAGAGACAATAGAGCTAGAGTATTGTGGTTCGCTCGAGAGCTGCTATATTGTCATTGTGTCATGAACTCATGAAGTACTACTGGCATGAGTTTCATAGTGGAGTATAGAATAGTAGAGGACAACCTCAAATTTTCAGTCAAAAATGCCTGTGCCCACCCTTTCAAATCTCAGATTCAACTCTAACACTTATCCAAACACAACAATACCAACCAAACCGTTCACAGTTGTGGTATATCCCTTGACAATGTCTCTCCAACCAAGGCCAGCACAACCACATACACAAGGCCTTTCCTACTAAAAATTCACTAGCTCCAAAAGCTCATACTACCACCTTCTTCTACTCTAAAGGATGGAGAGCTCTAAAGAATAAAGACGTTTCCTGAGCTGGCACCACTTCCAACTTATGGTATCACAAAGTACGTAACCTTCGGTAGGTTGAAATTTGGTTTTAAAAAAAAAGCCTAGCTATGTAATTGCTTTTTGAAGCTAAGTGAGTGCTGTATGATTGGTCTCTTTGATACATGACGGTGTACAGCGCCTCCTGCCATTGGCTACCTTATGTACATGGGTGGTGTTCCCTTTATGCCATTGCAAACTACTTATTCACTTGAAAAAAAGCAGTTGCTTTTTGAAGCTCCAAAATGTGGATGGAAGAGGAGGGTAAATAAAAAAACAAGAGGGAACCTACAATGAGAATCCATGATTAGGGGGAACCTCAAATGTTTGCAATTCACCAATGGTATGTCATGTTTCCTCCCATCTTCTATGATAGCCCTAGTACACTACCAAATACCATGAATCACATAGGTTTGAAATTTACACAACTCATAAACCATTTTCATATTACGATATGTCATCTGGGTGCAAAACTAGGAGCAGGAGTGCAAAGTTTAGGTATGTAGAGGATCGTAACTAGTGCAAGGCCCAAGAGGCCCGGGACTCGGGGCCTCGGACTTGGGGGAAAAAATGGGCCCCTATTACAAGTGGTTATAAATATTAGTTTTTCTATATAGCAAATAGATGTGTTCTTCTTGGTTTGATGATAAGTTGAATGTAGTCCACCCTATGTGTTTGAGTTCAAATCTTGTTCCTAACGCTTTCTTTTTAAGTGTTATTTCTTAAAACATACTTCCATTGTAGGAATTTGGAGCTACCATGTAACGAAACTATGTCAAAAATAACCAAAGAAAGAATTTCGCTGATTATAAATAATAATTAAAAAAAAGTCTATCGCTACAGCTACCTAGGGTTTTCAACAGCACCCCACCGGAGGAGTTGATCCGGCGCATCTGGTTTCAGATTGGCGCGGTGGAGGGGCGAGTGGTGGTTTGGAGAGCGACGGCTGACGGTGTGGCCAATAACAGGTGAGGATGAAGACTAATTTTTTCTCTCTTTTTGATGTTCTCTAGATCTGTTTTAGTTTGTTCCCAGTCTGGTCCCCAGATTCGGTGGGTTATGGTGGTGGGTAAATAAATTTTTTATTTTGGTTAGATTGGTAGGTTATGGTGGTGGGTAGGGCTGTAAATGAGTCGAGCCATTCACGAGCGGCTCAAGGCTCGGCTCGATTTGAGCTCGTTCAAGCTCGACTCGAGAGTTATATGAACAAGCTCGAGCTAAGATTTTTGGCTCGTTAAATAAACGAGCCGAACCCGAGCTAAGTAATGCTCGGCTCGAGTGAGCTCGCGAGCCAGGACACATATATACAGCATACATATATGCTTTCACATGTGACATTTGGCAGCTCATGAGTGCACAAGCCCATTGCTTGGTACGTAGAGGATTATTTATAGAAGAGGAATGGTCTTGAGAAGCCTGAATAGGCGATGTGGGACATGTGAAGGTAAGGAGTAAAGGCCAAAGAAGAGGTTCCAACTTCCCACTCTTCTTTGTTGTTGTCCCACATCGGCTCTTTATGAAATATTCCTCCAATGAGACTCTTATAAGTGGAGCACTACT
The DNA here is from genome assembly GCA_016920895.1 of Vaccinium myrtillus. Classification (NCBI taxonomy): domain Eukaryota; kingdom Viridiplantae; phylum Streptophyta; class Magnoliopsida; order Ericales; family Ericaceae; genus Vaccinium; species Vaccinium myrtillus. The sequence continues at coordinate 14,034,095 of CM029280.1, forward strand.
TCCCCTTCTAGCTTTGCTACGTCTTGCAACTCCTTTACCGAGTCAACTCGAGCCGAGCTCGAGCCTAGGTTTTGCAGCTCGATTCGAGCCCGAGCCAACATATTTTTGGTCGAGCTAAGCCTGAACATCTTGAAGCTCGACTCGGCTCGGCTCAATTACACCCCTAGTGGTGGCTAAATAAATTTTTGATTTTGGTCACGTGTTTTTGACTCCTTGGAATGGTTTGGCCTATCGTGGATACGTGGTTTGCAGGTGTTTGCTTTACCGCACACAGCACTCGTCGTGCCAGCGAGAGCTTGCAAAGGAGTGGCGTCCTGCTCGTGGCTGTGAGATTTCTTTGGCGCCCTTTGCATACTGTTCTCTTGCGTCGCGAAATGCCGACGCAGGCTATTTGATGACTTATTCTGGGAGTCGAGATCTCCATCAATGCTTGTCAAAAACATGATTTGGATTGCCACAAGACTGAGGGGCTGAATATCTCCATCTCATACTCCTCGTGCCCCGAACCTTATTGTCGGTGAGAAGAGAGTTTTAGGCTCGTGTTAGGATGGTAGGCATTAGTCTTCCTTGATGCTTTTATTGTATAATTCCTCTCTTTGTATTTGGATGGAGATCTTTGTAATGCCGGATGGCATTCATTGAATACAATCATGAATTTCGGATCAAAAAAAAAAAAAAAAACCAAAAGAAGACATCTGTGCCACTAGAACCAAACCATAATCATTGTTGAATATGAACAAAAATAACTATATACCATAAATTATTTCATTATGATCATTTAATTCTAAAATTATATAGGTCCCAACTTGACGATTGGGCCCAGGGCCTCCAAATACCTTGGGCGGCCCTGTGAATAAGACATACATGATGCTACGGAACCTCAATACACCTTCCATTTATTTCTATACAAATACCAATCCATTCTTGCACATCAACCATCTAGGAGGGGGGTGTCTTTAGTTTTTTTATCATAACTATTTCTGCAAGTATATGCCAAGCATGGATATATTACGTCCTATTGGAATTAAAATCCTATGTACCATGATAGCCAATTGCATAATCGTCCCATTCACTTTTCATATATAAAGCTATGTTACATAGACTCTGGTACGAGTATCCGGTGTGGGTGCAAGACCAAGCGTCGGACCTTCCTAATCTTAAATCTTAGGATACTGGAATACATGTCCCCAAATTTGGTATGCGGGACATGTCTGGAACCCTTGTTTGTAGTAGATATTGCATAATTTTTTCAGTTTATGTATCATAAATCATATTTACAAATGTATTAAAGCAAGACGGGGTTAAGAAAAATATGTTTTGTTATTTCCTATCCATGTGAGACTAAAAATATCACTTTTCTAGCTAATATGAATTCTTTTTCTGTAAATATCATAGCAATTAGAGGATCCGAGTGTCAAAATGGATACATGTGTCGACACATCGACACAGTCACACAGGTACTTCAGGCAAAATGAAGGATCCATATGACATAGATATAAAGTAGCACAAAGGATCATTTATGCAGGATCTGACGGGTGTTGAAACACGTCGGCAGCTGAGTCGAGTGAATTCCAAATTCAAACAGGTAAATTAACAGCACATTCGCTATTGATTCATCACACTGGTTGGATGACTTGACTATGGCCATATCTTCTTATAGCCAACAGTAACAGGTAAACCGAACCACTGTAGACCAAGACAGTTGGCTAAGTAGTCTCCTATCACCACTTTTTGTGACAGTTGGCTCGATGGTGAGTAGCACCACTTCATGGTACGAGGTCATGAGAATGAGTTCGAGCTGATAGAGCAACGTCTATATCCCCCGACTAATCTAAATATCCAGCCCACTCCCATCCAAAGTAAAAAGGAGAAAAGCAAATGAAAAAAATAAAAACGAACCGCTAAGAAACCAGCCAACTAGAATTGTCAGGGGCGGAGCCAAGGGGGGTCAAGCGGGGTCACTTGACCCCACTGAGGTGTCAACTTGATAGGTATAATATTTTTTAGAATTTTGAATTTTTGCCCCTTGTATATGGTATTTTTTGCCCAACTACTTGCCCTCCTCCTCCTCCTTACCATTGACCACTCAAATAATTTTCCTTGTAACTCTCTAATTCACCACTACTTGCCCTCCTTACCACGCCCAATTGCGTCGAGTTGTTGTATACTGTCTTAGATATTCAACTCTAAGAGCTAAATAAATGAGGTAAACACCGAGTTGCTTCTTCGTGTTGCATGTTTATGTCCATCTAACTCATTTGCGAGTTTTGACAAACCAAAAGTTGAACCGCTTGGCTGAATTTTATCCTAAAGACTTCTCCGGTACTGAGCTTTTGGCATTTTCGGATCAACTTGAGAATTTCATCATTGATGTGCGGTCTAGTGTCGAATTTTCAAACTTGAAAGGAATTGGTGATACTTCTTGAAAGATAGTTGAGACCCGTAAAGATATAGCCTATAGGTTATCAAATTGGTTTTCAGGCTTTTGACTTTGGCTCTAGTTTTACCTATTGCGACAGCTACAGTAAAAAGAGCATTTTCTGCCATGAAGATTGTGAATAATCGACTTCGTAACCAAATGGATGATTAATAGTTGCATGATAGCTTGATTGTGTATTTTGAGAGGGAGATTTTTAATAGTATCACAAATGAGGCTATTATGCTACGATTTCAAATATGAAAAATCGCCGGGGTCACTTGCAAATGCCGTTATAGGTTTTAAATCGATACGTGCTTAGCTACTTTTTGTTAGCATTCAAGTGCAGCTTTCTGTGGTCGGTTGTGGACGCGGTTATAGGTTGTATATCTAAGCTTATTTTTGTTTGGCATTTCAGGGTATCTTTTGGGAGATCAATTGTAAATGAAATTATATGTTATTAATAGATATCTACTTTTAATTCCTTTCTATTTCCCATTTTGGTGTTTTTTGTTCTATTATTCTGCTTTAAGAATTTGACCCTGACTCTGCCCCTGAGAATTGTGGGGGAAAAAAAACACTTTAAATTCACTACCAAGTAACCAGCACATATGGTAGACCACCAAAATTCCGTAATCTCGTGACACAAATAACCAACCATGTTGAACAAGACCGAAGTCCAGTAAAGTTTTAAAAATAAAAAAACGGAATGCGAATAACCGATTACGCAAGTAAAGAATATACCAGAAAGCCTCTCGCGAGGATTCTGCAAAGCTTCGCGAAGAAACTGATCCACCGAGTTGATGATGTCATCGGAAACACCCCCGATTCTCTGAGCCGACCCATCGGCGAGATCACGAGAAGCAGAGCTCGACGAAGAAGCAGAAGACGACGATGGCGTATTCGAATAGGAAGCAGAAGAGTCCTTGTTGGAAGAAGAGAGCATCAACCTGCCAACGGTGGCCTCCAAATCCGCCACCTCCCACGAATCTGGAGAAGCTCCAAGATTCTCCACAGAGCCCTCCATGGCTTGTATCGAATCAACCGTCAAAACGACCGCCTCCAGTTTGGGATGGGATTGGAAGCCCTAGGCCTGTACAATCTGATGGAAGTCATGAAGGCGGCGGGGCTGAGATTAGTAGGTCAGGAAAGCAATGAGAGGAAGAGAGACGGGGGTGGGGATAGGGTTTGACGACGATGAAGGAGGGAGGGATGATGGCTGGAGCGTGTTCTTTTCGCTGTCGACGTGTCAGTTTGTATTGGGGCAGCTGGGGAATCTGATTGACAGGGGACTAGTGGCAATTTGTGGGGACCATTTTATGGCGTGTCTGTTGGGATGACGAGTGGGGGAACTGGCGAGGAATATAATAATGAGTAAAAGGGAAATTGCGAGGCATCTCCTACCTAACCCTCCATTTCTCCATATTTTGAAGGAAAAATTTCACTCCATACTTCAAAAGGTATTTTGACATTGATTCTTCCATTTTGGAGAAGAAACTCATCCTCCATTTTAGAGAAATTGTATGGAGCATGAAATAACTTTGTCCTCCATTGCTTGTTGTAATGTATTGTATAAATGCATTACAAAAGTCTTGGCCAATAGAATGCAAGGTGTATGTGAAAGAGAGATCTATTGCAAATAATATTCTACTTATGCAGAAATTTGTCAGAAACTATCATAGAAATGTGGGGCTTTCGAAGTGTATTATTAAAATAGGCCTCATGAAAGCGTAAGATTTTGTGTCTTGGGAATTCTTATTTGAGATGATGGCAACCATGCACTTTCCTGATCTGTTCATCAAATGGATTCAGTGCAGTGTTTCAAATGCTAGATTTTTTGTCGCATTTAATAGGAATCTTGAAGGTTATTTTAATGGGGAGAGGGGTTTGAATCAAGGTGATCCAATGTCTCATTATTTGTTTCTTATAGTTATGGAACGTTTCTTCTATATTTTGCAACATAAAGCTACAAAAGACGAGTTCACTTTCCACGCTAAATGCAAAGCCTTGCAAATTCATCACTTAGCCTTTGTTGACGATCTCTTTGTCCTCTGTGGAGCTGATCAGACAACTTTTAACACTGTTAAAGCTGCTTTAGATGAGTTCCACTCTTATTCTGGTCTTTCTCCTAATCTCCAAAAAAAGTGTCGTTCGTTTTTTTTCTTCTGATGTTGATAGTGCTCTTAAAGCCCAATTGATTGATATCATTCCCATCCCCGAAGGCCTTCTCCATGTGCGTTATTTGGGGGTTCCTCTGTTTTCCTCCAAGCTTTCTTATAATGATTGCGTTCAGCTCAGGGAAAAAATTAGTCAAAGAATTCAGAGTTGGTGACAAAAATTCTATCTTTTGGTGGAAAGACTCAGCTAATAAGTTCTGTTTTGTGGAACATGCAAGTCTATTAGTGCTAAATCTTTATCCTCTGAAGATGTTAAACGAAATTGAGAGTTTGTTTAGGTCGTTCTTATGGTTTGGGGTTCAACTCAAGCAGGGTGGTGCTAAAATTAAATGGGAATGGGTCTGTGCTCCTAAAGAAGAAGAGGGATTGGGGTTCAAGCCTCTTTACGGAATGGAATAAGGCTGCCATGTCAAGGCACTTATGGGCTCTTAGCAAGAAATCTGACTTATTGTAGGTCAAGTGGGTTTCATTCCTATGTTATCGAATAGAAGTGTCTCTGAAAGATGAGATTACCGCACGAGTCATCCTGGACTATTAGGAAATTATTCAAGCTTAGGGACCTTGTGCAACCGTTTATCAGGTATGTGGTTGGGAATGGCAGAAATAGTTTTCTCTGGTTGGATCACTAACACACTATTAGTCCACTTTATATGATGTTTGATGAGGCTATTGTAAAGGATGTTGGGAGTTCCATCCTTCAAAAATTCCATCAATCATCCAAAATGAAGAGTGGCATTGGCCTAGGCAACGTAATAAAGCAATCATGCAGATCACGGGGAGTACTCCCCACACTTTGAGGGCTAAATACTTCAGTTGCAGATTCTATGGTTTGGATTCCTGCTTCTAATGGAACTTATTTTATTAAAACTACTTGGGAAGGCTCTTAAAGCTCCTAATCCTAAGGTTCCATGGGCTCCCATAGTTTGGTTCAAGCAAAATATACCTAGACGAGCCTTTATCATGTGGCTAGTATGTTGGGGTAGACTTTCGACTAAGGATAGACTCCTTTCTTGGGGAATGACAGTGGATCCCTTGTGTGTTATGTGTGCTAGTGAGGTTGAGTCTCATGGGCACTTATTCTTCTCTTGTCCATTCGCATCCCAACTTTGGTCTAGGATAGTCTAGGAAATTGGGATCATAAAATATCTTGGGCAACCCTCCATCTAAAGCATAAAAGCTTCCCTTCAACGTTGTACAAGTTAGCTATGACAGGTTATGTGTATTACATATGGAATACAAAGAATGAATACATTTTGTTAGCAACAAAATCCCTAACCTTGAAGGCATTTGGGAGCAACTCAATTGCAATGTACGGGATAGAGTATGCACGTGGCGGAAAAGTGGGTGACAATGTGTTAATCGTGATCTTTGTAGAGCCTCGAATATTTTTGGGAAAATTTTGCTTTGAGTGTTTTGTATAGCCCAGGTTTCATTTTTTATGAAGAATAAGAATAAAGATATGGAGGATGGGTTAGAGATGCTCTAAGGGGCGCATCCCATGTGTTCCCTATGTGGGTCCCAAAGCAGCTTTTGGAAGAAATCCCAGAAGCAAATTACTATAGACGACACAATCCAAAATACTTTTTTTCCTTTGTCTAAGGTTTTTTCTCATTGGGTTTTCCTTAGCAAGGTTTTAATGAGGCAATCTGTACAAACACAAGAGTGGTGTACTCTTTTCCCTTCGCTAAACACAAGAGGCAGTGGTACAATCATCCAACATGTAAATAATGGTTGGATGGTAACATCATCAGCATTACATCATCCATTCATTGTCAATGAAGGAAAATTGACTCAGTTGACTCGGTAATTTTGCCGCACAATAGACCCCCGAGGCTATGGCATATTACAGGGTTGGCCCCCGATCTATCTTTAGAGATAGGACCCTTAGTTCTTAGTTTCAATCATTGGAAAAGTTAATGAAATCTATAGAGAGATACAATTGTAATGAAAGAATATGAGAATGTGAGAAATATATCGATAATATCTAGTTAGTCCCCGAAGACTAACCTTTTCTATTGATAGTTCCCGAATATCGTGTGTCTTTTTGTTCTTTTTTTTTTTTAATCTTATTTCATAACATATTCATCTATATGTGTTTTTTATACTTACATTTGAAAGGTTGTACATAAACTTGGATTCATTTGTGTATAACTTCATAAGTATATATATTTACAAAATATACCTATGCATATAAAAAGTATGTGTGTGTGTGTATACACAGTCTCAATCTAATGAGGGGTCCTTTATTTTGTTGAAATACGGACCTACCGTTTTACGATTGAATTTTGATGATCGGAACCGTTTAATGTGTTTAAAACATGTTTTTAAGAGTCTCGACGAGGAATCACCCAAAAAAAAAATACCGAGAAGGGCTTGACCCGAACAATTTTCTCTTAGAGATCCTTAAAAATATGTTTTCAACACATTGAATAATTCAGGTCATCAAAATATGGTCGGGAACTATGAGACCAAATTGACAACGCGTTTGGGTATTTTGATGTTGAAATTGTTTCTATTGACGAGGAGGATGAGATTTCAGTAGTGGCCAAAAATGTCGATGCAATAGAATTGCAATTGCCTCTGGTCATTGCTGATTCTTGGCCGAAACTTGGCACCCCGGTCAGGGCAGCTGTGAGTGATGGAGTTACTACGACACCACTTTAGAGTCCGATTAGGAGTGCGGCTGCCACTGCCAAAAACTCTAATACGAGTACTATATCTCAGCTTATTCCAGGGGATAAATCGGGAGGTCAAGCTAACCTGAATGCTTGGACAAATGTTAAGATTTTACTTAACAATGAAGTTAAAACTAGTAGGCTGAGTAAACATCTTAAGAGGTTTCCGGTTGAGTATGTGAATAATCAAGTCATGATTCCGCTTAAGATTTCTGAAAATGGGGCACTGAAATGGAAACATGCTATTGTGGGTTACTTTGTGGATAAAAGTCTATCCTACTTTCAAGTTAGATCTTGGGCTCAACGGGTATGGAAAATTGATGTTGAAGATGTGGTCACCTTAGATAATGGATTTGTTGTGTTCAACTTTAGGGATGAGGACACGTTGGATTCCATCCTTGAGAACGGTCCTTACTTTTGCGGGGGCAAACATATTGTGATTAAAAAATGGCATCCTAGGATGCAACTTACTAAAAGTGTCTTCTTTAGTATTCCAGTGTGGGTTAAATTCTACAATGTTCCCCTTGAATTATGGACAGATGATGGATTGAGTAGTATTGCTAGTGTCATCGGCAATCCTCTTTACCTTGATGATTTTACGCAAAATCATAGCAGGTTGACATTTGCTAGAGTATGTGTTGAAGTGGAGACGACGAAGGAGATTCCCAAGTCCTTCATAGTGAATTTGGGTTACGGAGAGCTTTATGAAATTAGAGTAAAGGTCCCTTGGAAACCTCAAGCCTGCAATGTTTGCAAGATCTTTGGCCTTTCTACTAACTCCTACACAGTTAAGCCCAAAGTTTCACCTCCTCCAGTGTGGAAACCCAAGGAGAGAGTAGAATAAGATGTCCCAGTGGTTCAAGAGAAAAATGTCAAGGAGAGTGTAGGACAAGATGTCCCGGTTGTTCGTGAGCGAAATGAAAAAGATGGTTTAGTTTGTGAAAGTAAGGATGATTGGACAAAGGTGGTGAAGAGGAAAATTCAAACCCCGGGTATGCCTATGGCCATCTCCTTGTCTAACAGTGTTACTTCTACGCCTAACGTGTTTGGCATTCTTGAAAAATGTAAGGATTCGGGGGTCTCCTCCGATGTGGAGGTGATAAAGATAGATGTTGTGGGGGCTGTATCTTGCGATGCTACCCCGATTCCCCATGGTCAGGGTAGTACTCAACAAGAGCCTTCCCCCATGGCTCTCCGTCGGTCTACACGGTTTCGAGAGCCTCCACGAAATCCATTAGAAGGCAATTTCATTGGACCTCGACATAGTTTGAACCAGGTGGTGGGTGAATCCTCAACTCCTTCATCTAGTAGAGATCAAAACTGAAAGAAGCTTAAGGAGAAAATCAAGATGTTAAAGGCTTCAAGAGTTTAGTTCTTGAAGCTTGCATGACCTTCTTTGTTTTGGCGTTTTGGCATTTTGGTGTTACTTCTTTGAAGTGTGCTTTGAGTTTTGTTGGTTATTTTCTTTGCTTTGGTTAGGTTTTAGATTTTCTCTTTCCTTTTTCCTTTCTTTCCTCCTGGGGTATGCCCCTTGTAGACTATATATTCGGTTAACTTTTTCCTATTTCAAGCTAATTTACCCAAAAAAAAAAAAAAAAAGATGAGGGATCCCTCATCTTGTTGAAATGTGGACATATCATTTTTCGATTGAATTTTGATGATTTGAACTGTTCAATGTGCTTATAACACGTTTTTAAGGATCTCCACGAGGAATCACTCGAAAAAAATTATGAAAAAATACTAGGATCAAGCCCTTCGCAGTATTTTTTTGGAGTGATTCCTCGTGTGGACTCTTAAAACATGTGTTTAAACACATTGAACGGTTCGGATCATCAAATTGTGGCCTGAAACTATGAAGTTCACATTTTAATCTAATAACTAATAAGGGATCAGTGGTTGGAAACTGAAGTCCACATTTTAACAAAATGAAGGATCCCTCGTTAGATCTGGACTGTATATATATGTATACACGTGTTTGTACATGTTACAACAGTAATTTTTATACAAAGTTATACTATTAAAAATTTCTATATATACTTATATACATATATACGCCTACTTTCCAGTCTAGTATCCTGGATTAGAGGTTTTTTTTTTTGGTGTTTTGAAGCTTTTAAAGTGTGTTTTTGCATGATCCGAACTGTCCAGTGTGTTTAAAAAGTGTTTTTAAGGTCCCCAGGAGAAAATTGTCCAAAAAAATACCGGGAAGCGCTTGATCCGAGCAGTTTTTCACAAAAACTGTACATTTTCAGTTTTATGAAAAACTGCTCTAATCAAGCCATTTCCGGTAATTTTTTTGGATGATTTCTCGTGGGGACCCTTGAAAACACGTTTTAAATACATTGGACGATTCGGATCACGAAATTTAATCCGGAACTTTGAGTCCCAGACTTAGGGATCCCGGACTAGAGAGTTCCCTCTCTCTCTCTCTCTCTCTCTCTCTATATATATATATATAAGTATACGTGCATTTCTACGGTGAGTCATATGTATAGTTTTCAAATGTCCAAACAATAGCAATGACGTAATAAATAAATACTTACATTGAAGATATTTGTCAAAAATAGAAATATACTCTCAAGATTTATAACCAAAAAAAAAAAATTATATATATATATATATAAGTATACGTGCATTTCTACGGTGAGTCATATGTATAGTTTTCAGATGTCCAAACAATGCAGTTCAAAAAAATGTCCAAACAATAGCAATGACGTAATAAATAAATACTTACATTGAAGATATTTGTCAAAAATAGAAATATACTCTCAAGATTTATAACCAAAAAAAAAAAATCAGCGCTAAACCACCCCCCGTGACCGGTGTACATAGGTTGTTTCTTGTGGGGGGAGAAAGAGAGAGAGAGAGAGAGAGAGGGGTCTTAGAAGAAGCAACGATGCACGGCTTCAGAAGATTGTTAGGTCGGGGGCTTGTATGCAGAAGAACGGAACTTTGCACTGGAATTGGTGCTCGCCGCCTCTTGCTCGATTCTTCAACCTCACAAAACCGCACGGTTTCATCCGCTTTCACATCGTTCAAATCTACCTCTATTCCTCCATCCCGCTCCTCAAAATGGGACCTTTTTGGAGGTTCGTTTCTCCTCATATATGTACCCTTATTTGTGGGGAATATGTTTATTTATTTCCCTCCGTTTGGTTGATGGGGAACAAAATTAGGAAAAGGAAATAAAACTATCGAAATGTTACCTGTTTGAATATACATGTTGTTTTTTATTTTAGCACACCACACGAAAGGAAACTCTAACCCCATTGCGTTGTCTCTGTAATTTTGTGTCTAAAAGTTGTGTTGAAGTTAGTTTGTTGCTTTGAATTTGAAGTGAATTATGTTGCAACTAGAACTAAATTAAGTTGTCAGAGTAATAGCACAACCTGGGAACAAAGAAACAGGGAAACAGAAAAAAATAGATGAAGGAAAAAAGAAGGGTGGAAATGACAGTGGGTTGGTCTATATTTCACGTCCGGCATGGAAAAATAGTTGTCTTTCTGTGAGTTCGTTGGTGATGAGGCTTTTGATTCATACTTTACTGATTCACAATAATATTGGTGAATTGAGATTTCATCTTGATTGGGTAAAACTTTAATGGGCATTAGGGGCTGAAGATACCACTAATTAGTTGGACAAGCCGGTAAATATTTAGAGCCCCATTGACTAGCTAGGCGAGAAATGCAAAATAAAGGATTATGCACACTTTCATGAGAAAAGAAAAGAAAGGATTATATTCTCTCATCTCATTTGGATAGACAAAGTAAAAGAGAGAATGAACAACCTTTTCTTACTAATCTTTGGCTAGGCCACATTAGAGTAAAGAAAAGAAAGTGTCACGTGTTTTTAACAAAAATAACCTTTCTTATTTTGTTCCCAAAATATATGGATCAAGGAAGTCATCTACCAATATATAGCAGTGGTGGAGGGAAAAACTGGAAGGTGAACGGAAGAGGAAGGAATGGTGAAAAAGTGTAAAATATGTTTGTCTTGTGTATTTGATTTTATTCTCACCCTCTCCAACTATTTCTCACCTGTTTAGCCATCCAAACGTGGGATAAAATCTCATTCTCTCAGTTTATTTTATTATCTTACAAAATCCCTCAATCCAAAGGGGCTGTAATCCTTGCTTAATGCTTGGGTTCAAGACTCCATAACCGCTTAGTACGACTAAAGATATTGTTTAGAGCCTGTAGCACGCGGTTGGACCTTAGTTTTGGCCCAGACATTGGTGAGGTGAGTGGCTATGTGGTGCTGAGAGCAATACTCTTTGGGAATATGTGGATTAGCCTATTTGCATATATGTTTTAAGCCAAAAAAAAAAAAATAGGTGCTGAAGATGGGGTCTATAACAAGAAGAAATTGGCTACTGGTAATAGAGGTGCAGAGATTGTTGAAATGAGGATACAACGCTTAAGACCAGTTGACATTTGGTGAGCATTTGATGGGATTTGTCCAAAACCTATATAAAAGCAGAGGAACTGGTATTTGTTCATGCCTTTTTGGCTGCTATGGTTTCCTTGGCAACTAGTGTGCTCTTACATCTCTTTAAGGTTGCCTGCAGAGAATTAGCGGTGAGCTGCGCAAATTTCTGAAACGGAATTAGTCCATTTAAAAACTTACCTTTCAAAGATATCAACAGTGGATACGTGAGTCGTTGGTGTAGACAGATTGAAATGGATATTTGGGAAATGGAATAAGAGAGACATGTACAATAGTCAGTTGGAAGTAAGAAACGAGAGTTGGTGTTAAGCATTACATCTTAAACAAAAAGGCATCATACAGAGTAAGGCAAATTGGTAGGGATTCGCTCCTTGAAAAGTAGGTAGATCACTTCCTTTTCTTATTGGGAATTACTTACATTATGATTGAAAACATTGCATGGAGGAAAACTTGCAGTGATGGACCTAATAGATGAATTTGTTTCGAGGATGCGTGCCATCTTTGCTCATGTCCTGACTATCATAATATAAGACGGTTGAAGTTTTGATTTCTGTTCCCTTTAACCAAAAGGAAGTATTGGCAAGTCGAGGGAAATAGGTAATGGAAAAACAATTCTGCTCGTACTACCTATCACCAATCCCATTTCTCTGTATATTCTTATTTGCTTTGAGTGTCTAATAATTCTCATTTTTCCTTTCAAAACATCATAAGTATTGCAAACATTAAATCGTTGGTGCATTGACGAACTGCATATATGTGTTTTGTCTTTATCTTATGGTGTTGTTATTATCTTATTTTGATCAGGGCAGAGGAGGACCATGTTTATCCAAACACAATCCACTCCTAATCCTTCATCCCTCATGTTTTATCCTGGAAAGTCAGTTATGGAAGTTGGGAGTGCAGACTTTCCAAATGCTCGTTCAGCGATGAACTCACCACTAGCAAAGGCCCTTTATGCGGTTGATGGTTAGCTTACTTTACTTTTCTAAATGTACTGTTTTGATCTTTCAGGATGCCTACTCACCATCTGGCAGCTAGTTCACTTCTTTTTCTTTTTTTTGACGAGCAAATTTTTTCACCTTTAGGAGTACAATCATTTGAAGGTTGAGAGTGACTATAGGTTTACAATTTGTATACTTCATTTTAAGAAACTTAGTAAAGGTTGATTATGCATCTCATTATTGATGCAGGACCATTAACGAAACTATATAAAGGAAGATAAAACCCTAAGCATCCCTGTGCCTAAGGACCCCTAGACATCCCTGTGCCTACGAAAGTAATGATATCCTTGTATCAAAACCGTAATCAAACTCATAAATTTCATCTACTAACCAAATAGAAAGTTTGAGTCTTTTAATTAGGCTCTTGTAAAGATAACAAAAGGATAAACATGATCTAGATTCCTAAATAGGATAACTCCTTAGATAACAACTAAAACTACTAAATAAAATCCTAACATCTAAACATACAATGATACATAAATGAACATCCTCCCGGATAATATATGAATACTTGAATAGCTTGTGGGGCCCAGGGAGTACTCCTTCCCGTCCTCTATCAATCATTTATTGTTATTTTTCGGAGGACGGTGTCCTTAATTTCTATAAATGCCATTTATAGTGGGCATGTTGAGATTTTTTAGATAGGGGAAACAACACTAGACTGGAGGAGCTTTTAGAGAGGACAGCCAAACAGAAAGAATTCTAGGAAGTCTCACTACAGGAGCTCCGGGCTTTTAAAGAGTTTAGACGAGCAATTTTTTTTTTAAGAAGTCTCAACATATGTGGATAACCAACTAGACTTGACATTGCAATAGATAAGATAATTTACTAGTAATTGTCATGATGTTGAAGTATTAACTAAGATTTGTAAGACATTTAAACTTGAGGTCGGATATGACTATTGAACTAAAGATATCGGTTGAATCATGTTTTTATTGTTTGTTAATGGGTTTAAGATGCCCTCTTCAGCCTCACATCATTTGGAATTGCATGCTATCCTAGTGTTCAGCTCTTGTTTCGGGTTCATAGTAGTTGCATGCATGGAGAGAATCACTTTTTGTAGGGACAAGACATGTGACTTGAGTTGAGGAAAAGAATGCTGATATTACCGCCAGTGACGCAACAAAGTTAACTGGTTTTGAATGGAGTTCGTGCTATCATTCTAATGGCTAAGCTTTTGTCTTATCTTATGCTTTGGAAGCTCAAATGGGTTATGGGCCTCATTTTAGTTAGAGACTTTCTGGCCCAAGAAAAAGTGTCCGATGTGGCATCTAGGGACTTTCTTTATGATTAGTATTTATTGATATTATCAATGTATCGGTAATCCATTCTTCTGCATAAGAGAGGTTTGATGCTTTTGAGTCCATGGATCAACTCCAATCAGCTTGTGTGTTTGTCCAACTCCTGATTTGTCTACTTGCTGCAAGGGGTGCAGAATTTAACCATCGTTTTGTGTATAATCGATTCTACTTTTCCATTTCCCTATTTTTTTTTTCATTATGTATTCGAGGTAACAAGGCTCTGATGACTGAGAGGTAGATGATTTGTTTAAGCACCGTAATCTACCTCCAACAACTTGAGGAAAATATACCCTTGATCTTCAGATTCACCTAGAGATCCCAGATGATATTATGCCTTCAAATATTTTTTTCTTGCTTTTGGATATGGGTTTGTAGGATGAGCCTAATATTGATTACTTATACCATAAACATGTTTTTGGCACTTGGTTGTTTCTTGAACTCTTTGCAAGCATGCAATCTAGTATTTTTTTCTCTTGTACGATTGTTTTGGGTTAATAGTTTGGCCACTTTTGGCTTGCTCATGCAAGTTATCAATTTGTTTTCATAATGTCTAGATGGTGCTACCTATATGTTCTTAAAATTACATGTATTTGGGGATTGACAAGTTAGACTAATTCTTTTGCTAATACAGGAATTACTCGGGTTTTCTTTGGGTCAGATTTTATAACCGTTACGAAATCAGATGATGTTTCATGGGATATTCTGAAGCCTGAAATATTCGCTGCAATTATGGACTTCTACTCTTCTGGGAAGCCACTTTTTCTGGACTCAAATACTGTGGCTTCCATGGACACGGCTATCCATGAAGTAAGTTGATTCTTGTTCTTCTGAATTTCTTGATGCTTATGGATTTCCAGTCTTGCTGCGAGAGTTCTCCAAGTACTTCTGAAGAGTCTTCGAGAGAACACCTTGAGGCATGTCTCTCTGGCCTAATTGCTTCAGGTTCATCTCTCAAGGTTTGGGTTTACAAATATCATGCCTAAGTTGCACCTTTGTGACGGAAACGTGCTGTTTATACTCTGCTGAACACGTCGGTTCTTGTTACAAAACTGTTTGGGACTCGTAACTTCTAACTGTTCGGCTACAACTACATATTTCGCATTATGTAAAAGCAAAGGTAATGCCACACCAAAGAAGAAGGAAAAGTATCCCAAATGACAACAGCACTCTAAGAAGTTTTTGTCAACTTTGAAACAAACCATGGGTGTAATACTCAATTGATTTTGGTGACAGTATTTATGATTACCCGAAACATGGCAGTCCTCCCTGTCTTTGTTACAATTATCTTTCTATTTATAGGTCATTTTAGCAGAAATACAGATTTTTTTTTGTTTTTTCTGTTTTTTTTTCCCCTACGTGTTTGTGTTATTAACTTGAATTCTTAATATATGGCTGGATGAATTGGCTATCACTTTCAGAATGAGCTTCATAAAGACCAAAGGAACAACTCTTTTTGAGACAAATTTTAAGTTTAGTGTTGTTTTTTGGAGTCAAATTTTAAGTTTTATTGTCTATCACAGTACTCCTCGTGGTGAGCAATTGATATTCTGAGCTACTCGTGAAGGACCGACTAAGTAACTAGATAGGCACAGCACCATGTGGAACAAATACATCCAGATGAAGCCTTTAGATAATATGCTATGCATGTTGCAAATGCATCTCTCTCTCGCGCACATTTCCTACGGGCAAACAACTTCTTCACAACTCTTGGTGTGACAAAATAATTGTATACCTGTCATGCCTGTGTTTATGGGTACCTGTGCTGTTTTGTTTGGTAGTTGACATGCCAAATACTTCAAGATGCTCTGCCACGGGTAGCCCATGCCGTGGCGGTGGTACACTAGTTAAGAATAATATCAGAAACTTTCTGCCTCAGGACATATAGCGGAAACATTGTAGAATCTACCTTCTCTTTCCCACTCTGATTCTCCACATTGTTGACTTTATTTTTGCTTGATACTGTTTTTAAATAAACCAAAAATAAAAAGGCACTTTTTTTTTCATTCTTAAATGTTAAATTTTACTTCTTTCTCTTGCTCTTTGGAACTATAACTTCTTTTGCTGGAGTCGGTATTCTGGACATTATGACTTAAAAACAGCATGCACATGAGAATTTCAATTTGGAAAATTGATAAAAAAGAGCGTTATCAGAATGTCCAATTACGAGCTAACTACTGCACTATACGGCAATTAGTTTGAGCATGAATTTCTATCATGTTGTACATGCTTCGATATGCAACAATCAAAGTTGGTAGCTCCTTTCACCGAAATGAAGTTATTATTTGATTACAAAAAAAAATAATAATTGAAGTTTTGGGAAGTTTTCCAAAGTCTGTTGTATTGGACTTGTTAGTGAAGGTATGCTTCTCTTGGTTTTAGTATACCAAGAAACCACTTGCTATTTTGTTGAAAACAACCTTTGCTGACTCCTTTCATTTAAATGTTGCCAATTGGACTCTAGTATAATACTGAAGATAATTAAAAGAGAGGGTTTTTCTCTGATTTTGTGTCAATGGTACTACCATATAGCTAAGATGTGACACCCTCAATCCCACATCGGTGGGTGAGGAGAAATTGATGTGAAATATAAGGAAACGCCCACGAGCTACTGATAACTTGAGGTTAACCTTTTGAGCCATGTGGTTAGGCTAAAAGTTAGCAGGACAGCTGGGAAGGGTCGTTATAGTTGGTATGAGAGCACAACCCCGGTCTACATGGTGGGGGCCACCTCTAGAATTTGCATGAGCCACCTCTTGAATCCTTGAGTTGAAACAAAGTGTTATACAGAACTAAGTTCTACACCATGGCCACGGGGGGAAGGTTGCTGGGCCAATGCAACGGGAACGTTGCATCACATGGTGGGGAGAATGTGACATCCTCAGTCCCACATCGGTGGGTGAGGAGAAATCGATGTGAAATATAAGGATGTCCACGAGCTACTGTTAACTTGAGGGTAACCTTCTGAGCCACGTGGTTGGGCTAAAAGTTAGCAAGATAGCTGGGAAGGGTCGTTACATAAGAGTAATCAAAACAAACTTTTCTGGCTCTTTCATCAAAACTTCACTAGGTTAATGTGATATGAATTAGAAGTGTTTCTAAGTGTCATGACATTGTGAGTTATATGGAGATGTCATTTACTAATTACTAGGTAGATTGGTTAGCAAATTTAGTATGTGCGGATAGTTTTGAGCCATATCTCGTCTCTATAGGCAATTAAGCATAATAAAAGTGATACGACTGGTGTGTTGAGCACTGTTTTTTTTTATAACCAGGTGTCCGGGCCAGCTTTCGCGCACCTCGACTAATCTTGGGAGACCAATCCCACCGTCCACTAGTGGGGGTCCCATTTAAAGCCAGAGCAAAGCTCTGTATGGACTGGCCCCAAAGGAGTTGATACTTGATAGCACCTAAGAGGTTTCGAACCTGAGACCTTAGAAGGGAGCAAGCCTTGACCACTAGGCCAACCCCTTGGGGTTATGTGTTGAGCACTGTTCGTTCATATTGCAGTTTACAGATTTATTAAAATGTGTGCAGAGTTCATCGGTGTGGCTTCCTGTTACAGTTAGGAACATAGAAAAATGGGTTTTAAAGAAAAGCTACAGCTCCGGTTATAACCGGGGGATGCTATCACTAATGTATGATATGATTATGTCCAGCTGTTTAATGGTTGTTAGTCTAGAGGTTACAGTCGTTCTCATGCTTGTTATTTCAGGATGATTCAGAAACTGTTGCAATGATTAAAGAACTGCTGGAGACTCGTATCCGACCTGCTGTACAAGATGATGGTGGAGACATTGAGTATCGAGGATTTGATCTGTATGTTTCTTGTTTCATTAGAACTTTTGCATGCTGAGAAATGAATATAACAGAACCTTATATTTGTAAGACACCATTATTTATTTCTTATTCATATTTTTCGCTTTCCTCAGAGATACTGGAATAGTGAAACTCAGAATGCAAGGAGCATGTAGTGGGTGTCCCAGCTCATCTGTTACCCTAAAATCTGGCATCGAGAATATGCTGATGCATTATGTACCTGAGGTAATAGGCAATATTTAACATCTTTCGGTTTCTCAATGTGCCCACGCTAAGTAGAACCATGGGTTGAACTCTTCTCTTTCTTTCTTTTTTCTTCTTTCCTACTAGTAAATAACATGGATTTAGCTTTGTAGCATAGATACGATAATGAGGGTAAACATCAATCAACCATTCTCTATTGAAGTTTATAAGAACTACGGTAGAATGCTTACGAACCGCTAATATAGGAGGATACGCAACTGTTAATGTTTGAAGAATGCAGTCCTATGGTATTGTCAATTGAATATAGGCTGCCAGATGCTTGGATGCACGTGATCATAATAGGATGTTGCGGTTTGATGTACTGCAGATTACCATGCCTTGATTTTTTGTTCAGACTATCTTCAGTTTGCAGATTTTCCAGAATTTCATTTTTGGAAACTGGGAAATACTATTAATGTAAAAGTTTAAATAGTCAGGAAACGTTTATGAAATGTAATGAGAAGTGTAAAACTGTCTGGCTTCTAGTAGTTCATATTGTTCACCAACTAGGTTTCATTATCAAATGTTAAGGACAATTGGACTAGCAATTTTAGTTTACATTTATCTCTAACATCATCGAATTTAGTTATCCATACCTGAAATTACTGTGCAGGTTAAAAGCGTGGAGCAGGAACTTGATGACGAAGATGAAGTGGCAACTTTACCTGGTTAGATTTAGAAATTTAGTTTTTTGGTTCTCAGTTCATGTGTTTTGAGCCACTCCTGAATATAGTGACCTACATGACTCTGAATAACCCGTTTACAGGGAGTGAGTGAGTGTATCAACTTATTGTTCTTATACCAAAAAGAAAAAGAAAAAAAGCCTGTGTATTTATTGAGCAAATTTATTTATTTTAGGAACACAAAAAAAGGAGAGCATATTTTAGGGAAACGTGAAAGTACGAACTGATTGCTAGTATGTTTCATGGAATATTAAATTGACAGTAGCGATTCACCACGTGTTCAGATTGGCATTCAACCTCATATTTCTCGGTAATTTCTTTGGCTACTTTGGCAAATGATCCGGGCCTAAATGTGTTGAGATGGTTTATTTCCTTTTGTGGCTTCATCAACAAGTATCTCAAGTAACAAGGATTGCATGAGTTTTGACCACCTAAAATTTTTCCCTCTAGCTTCCTTCTCATTGTCGTTTTTGGGTGTCATTGCTGCATTAACAGTAGATCTTAAACTTAAAGATAGCCGATAGAATAATATTTTTAAAATAGAATTATGCTGTATTGGGAAAAGGAAAAAAAAAAAAAAAAATGGTTCGCTGGGGAGAGGTGAGAGAAGTACTTTACCAGGTTCCTTGAGGAGATTCCTGAAAAGGGATTTGTGTACAACGTAATTAGGGCATCTCCAATACTGTAGTTGAGCTCTGATTTGTGTAAGAAATAAGGCCAGGTAGTTAACATTTGTTCTTTGTTTGCACCCAATGGTATGATTAGGGAAAAGTTAAGGTCAGGAAAAATGGTGACGGAAATAGGTAGGTATATAACTGTGGTGGTACGGTTAAAGAAACATTAATTGGGGCCCGCAATTAAAAAATGAAAGAAAAATGTTGAAAGGGAGGAGAGAGAGAGAGAGAGGACATCTGATCAAAAGAGAGAGAGGAGACGGAAAGTTGATAAAAGGTAAAAATCCGGGGTCCATCTTTATTTGTATTTATATATGCATGTATACTTTTTTACATTTTAACAACACTCTAACAACACCACTGCAACACTCCTTGATTTAACAATACATTTTGCCATAACAACCCAAAAATGGGATCACTTCTTACATTTTTGTGTCATATAACACTATATTTTTGTCATAACCATTGGAGATGCCCTAAGAGCAGTGCTATTCTTGTCAGACAGCCAATGCAGATATATTAAACAATCCTAATGTTGTGGCAAGGCACTGCTATGATGCATATCCTTCTGTGTGTGCTCTGTTGTGTATGCATGAGAGTTCCAAAAATCACAGCATGAGGTATTCTTTATGTTGGTTTTTAACTCCCTTGAATTTTTAGCGTCAATGTCCCAATATTATATGGACCAGCAAAACGCATCAATGCACAACAAATATGAAACCAATCAAGTTGTAGCCTAAGAAAATTATCAAACAGTTATCTGCCTTAACAAAACCGAGGCAGATAACAAATAGAAATGCTTCTATATTGCAGATAACAGAAAATGACATAACTCTACTAGGTATTGTTTGAACAACCAAGGCAGCACCCAAGTGCCCTGAGAAAAAACCTAGTATAAGAGAACTAGGATTGAAATAACTTGGAATGTGAATACAACAATAGTAAAAGATATTAAGAACACCGTTTACGTATGATGGTGGAAACTCATTCTAAGAAGGGAAAATTATCCAAATGGTCCCTGTAGTTTCACTCGAGTCTCAATTTAGTCCCTCTAGTTTCAATTGCACTCCAACGAACCCTGTAGTTTCAATTTTGGTCGAATTGAGTTCCCGACGTTAACTTCCGTTAGCAAACTTAACGGAAATTCCAATTTGGGGGTTTTTTGAGGGTCGAACTCGTCTTTTCACCCGCCCTTCTTCTTCCCCAATTTGAAACCCGAACCCTAAATCGACCCGGTCCATGGCCTCTGGCGCCGGATTCTGCCGCAATGCCGACCCGACCTCCCATCTTGGCGAGAGAGAGAGAGAGAGAGAGAGAGAGAGAGAGAGAGAGGAGGAGGAGGAGGTCGGGTCGACATTGCGGCCGAATCCGGCGCCGGAGGCCATGGACCGAGTCGATTTAGGGTTAGGGTTTCAAATTGGGGAAGAAGAAGGCTGGGTGAAAAGAAGAGTTCGACCCTCAAAAACCCCCAAATTGGGGTTTCCGTTAAGTTTGCTAACGGAAGTTAACGTCGGGGACTCAATTCGATCAAAATTGAAACTACAGGGCTTGTTGGAGTGCAATTGAAACTAGAGGGACTAAATCAAGACTCGGGTGAAACTATAGGGACCATTTGGATCATTTTCCTTTCTAAGAATGGTAAAACTCTCATCGCTGCTATTCTTATTGTCAAACTTGAACGACAAGTTTGACTGTCCGAGTCATTTGACTTGTACCAGAAAATAAAGACATGTTTAAAAATCAATGCTCTAAATTTGCGATTGTGTCAAAACAATATTAAATCGATTAAATAATGTTATTATTTTACTACTTTTTAGTACCACGGAAAAATAAAAAATAACTTTCACATACCAAGTAAACACAACATCATTCGTGGGATCATATAGACGGACCTGGGGGCGGAAAAATAAAAATAACTTTGACATACCAAGTAAACACAACATCATTCGTGGGATCATTTAGGCGATCAACATTGGTTGGAACTATTCATTTTGTAAATATCATCAATGTACCAAAAATCAACTTGAACGGATATCGTTAAGTGCCTAATCGAACACAAATAGATTGAAATGAAATGGAACACAAATGTACATAAATACTGGATCCAAATCACTAAACCCATTTTTTTCAAGCTATTTGTGTTCCGATTAGATACTTAACGATATCCGATCAAATTGATTTTTGGTGACATCAAATTCTAAATATACGCCAAAAAGAGTTAGGACGCACAAGACTAAGCCAAAGTGGGCACGCCCCAGATTCCATATAGGCCTACAACATTGGTTGGAACTATTCATTTTGTAAATATCATCAAGCACATTATTTACGTATAAAAGAAGCTCTATTGACATCAAATTCTAAATATACAAGAGTTAGGACATCCAAAGTGGGTTCTCTATATTTGACTCCTAAAATGACTCCTAAAGTTGACACATAAGCAAAAGTGGGGTCCAATTTTGTTTGTTAAAGACTTATTGTATTAATTTAGGAGTGTGAGAGCACTCCAATGGAGTTTCTAAAATTAGCTCTTAGGTTATGTCCTAAGATTATTTATGGACACAAAAAATGTAAATGGGTCCCTCATTCCCCCCACCCTCTTCTCCTTTTCTCTCTTCTCCTCACTCCCAACTCCCTCCCTAAACTTAGCTAGTGTGGTAGAAGTCATGCTAGAGCTATCCTTTGGAGCTTCTACGGGGAACCCATTGAAGACCAAAATTAAGCAAATGAATTGCTAAATGTTAGGAGTCTCATCTAAGAGTTTTTTTAAGATCTCACTGTATATGCCCTCACAAGACATATTTGTGCTCGCATTTTAAGATCCAAATATTTTTCTTTTTTGGTGCACAACTTTGTCATGCATATGCAGCAATCGATATTCGATCAAACTAATTTTTTATGTGAAAATTTTAATTGACGGATTCTACAAATATGATTTTGATCATTCATTATATGGGATGTCTTAGACACAAAAGAGCATCCTCAATAGCCGAACAAACAAAAGGTTGCTATGTTAGCAATGTTTGTTCAAAAAAGTATTCATGTTAGAATTACCAAAGTTAGAACTAACCAAATTTTGGCTCTTTGATAACCATAAACTAGCAATCTTTTGCCCATAACTAAATTGAGTGGACACTACATCTACTCAATCAAACATACCCATCATTACACAAAATGACAAAAATCTTTTCCCTCTTCCCTTCTCTCTCAACAATATTTTCAAAATTTTGAAAAACTATATTTTGCAAAAGCAATTTTTTTATTCAAAAACTGTTTTTTTTTGTTTATAGAAAACTGTATAATTATTCAAAATACTGTTTGTCTTTGGAAACCGTTATTTTCAATAACAATTTTTTATAAAAAAAATACTCTTTTACTAAAAAAAAATTAAAAAATATTTTTAAAACAGTTTCAAAAACTATTTTTTTGTAGTTTGAAAAAGTGATATGTTACATTTTGTTTATTCAAGTTTGAAAAAGTGATGGGGATCCATCATTTTTTGTTATGCACAAAAAACAACAAAGGCTGGACTTGACATTGTTAACTTTACCAAAATCTGACCTGAGGTATCTAATTTTAAGCAGGGCATTGAAGATGCTCTGGCAATCCAAACTGGACCAGACTGGATTGTAGGAAAATTTACCCAACCTTGGTCCGTGATGTTTGTAGGTCACATCTCACATTGGGTGGAGGCCGGCTGTTGAGAGATTTTTTCTGATCCGGGCGGCTGTCAAGAGTCTTGATAAAACAGATAATAAGTGATGTACATGTTCAAAAGTGGATGACAATCCGCGTAAGGATGTGGTCCGATAGCAATTTGATAGGAACAACCAATCACCCCAAACTCCATCACTGTCCCCATCCGAGTACCCATTCATCAAGTCTGGTCCCGAATCAATTTGTGTCCATCCCGGCCTCCCAACAATGATCAAATTTCGTTTTGCAGAGTTTATTGAGCATTTTAATTAGGGAAGTGATATTGGCACGACACTTTTTTTTGTTGGTACACTTTTTTTTTTAATTTTTTTTTTTATCTCTATTAGGTAAAGTTTCTCTTGCATTTTATGAACAAAGAAAATGAGAGTGCCAATTGATAAAAGGAGAGTGGGACTTGGGGTTGCTGCTGTGGAGCTTGTGCACAGCAATTGTTGTGCGGAATCTGGGTCGTCCACAAGTGTTTTCAACGGTTCGGATTGAAAGCAAACTATTTGGGTGAATAATTTTCCCATTTTGTTTGAAATCTGGATCGTCCATCCAAGCAACGGACAGCCCGGATCGGGCACAGCAAGTGCGCAGCAGCAACCCCCCGTCCAAGGAGAGTGTCAATAACAATTCCATTCAATTATAAGAAAAATCATGTTCAGGGAATACCGAGCAAAAGAATTATTGAAATATGTGCTTTGGCTTAAAAGCCAAAAACTAGATTATAGGATTATTCGTTTTGTCTTTATTCAAATTTTTTTTGCATTTGTTAGTTTTGCGTCAAGATTTTGTGGTTTCTGGATTCCTCTCGTCGAGACGAATCCAAAGAGTATAAAATTGTGGTTAAAAGTAATGGTTTTTTGAATAAAGCCGAAAATAAACCAAAATAAACTAGTTTATTGGTTTAATTTTGGCTTTATTAAAATTTTTTTGAGTTTTGACCATAATTTTATACTTGTTAGATTCGTCTCGTCGAGAGGAATTCAGAAACTATAAAATCTTGACGCAAAATTAACAAATGCAAAAAAAATTTGAATAAAGACAAAATGAATAATTCAATAATCCAGTTTTTGGCTTTTAAGCCAAAGCATATTGCGTCCAATCACCCTCTCTACTAGAATCTTCCCCCACCCCCCACGTAAATACCAAAACCAAATAGCCACTACCAAGTCTTTGCCTTCGTTTAGCTTCCCATGTATTCCTTACTTCTAGATCCAATCAATCAGCCACGATTTAAAATTATCTTCTAAAAAGTCGCTTTTTCAAGATTCAAGTTACTTTATAAAATTTCTATTTTATTTTTTTCGAAATAAAAAATCAAATACAAAAAGTGACTTCATAGAAGATGACCCAATCAAAGTAAAAACTCATGGTAACTACCATGAGCTTGACCGCATTCCAACCTTTCCTCCATTATTTTCCCGATTCCCTCATTTTCCTGCCCCATTCATTCCTCCAGCTAAATATTTAAAATATAGTAATAACTAGAATTAAAGAAGAGTTAATTAATTTATTATTCGACAGAAAAATTAAATAATTTATAGTATTAACTACCTAACAATTTTTTTTTTGCCGAAACTCCACCTTAACTGATAATATTCTATTTTTATTTACCTAAATACTTACTCCGTCCCAAATTACTTGACCTTTCTGGATAATCATGCAAAAAAATGCTTCAACCAGATTTGTTTCAAAAAAATTTACTCAAAATTTATACCAAATTTTTCCCTCAACTAGATCTTTAAATTGGTGTTAAAGTATTTTAAAAAATTGTGTTAATATATTATGTTTTTTAGATGTGAAAATGCACGGTAATATAACATAACAAACAAACCACAAATGTTCTTTTGAATTTATTAGTTTCACGTAGATTTTTTGTGATTTTTTGGCTTGTCTAGACGAGAGGAATCTAAAAATTATAAAATTATTAACCAAATTTAAAATTTTGTGAATAAAGGTAAAAAATAATCAAAAAATCGATTTTTTAAATGTTAAAATGACCAAACAAACAACAATTATGAGTAACTTTATTTTTAAATGTTTAATTAATTCGATAAAGAACGAACGAACGACAATTATGAGTCACTTGGTCCCACACCAACCTCAACGGTCGGTGTAAACTGTCCACGTTGCTACGTTTCCCAACTCAAACGAAAGCCCATGGTACCACGAACTTGACCGCACCCAACCTTTTTCCCCATTAGTTTTTATTTTTTATTTTTATTCCTTCTCTTATTTGAACACCCATCCATAATTTCGTACCCCATTCATTTCCTCCAGCTCTCCTCCAACCTGTCCCCCACTCTCTCTCCTCTCTCTCTCTAACTTCACCCCGATCTCTCCGCCACCGCCCCTTCAAGCACGCAACCTCCACCTCTCCCACCTTCCTTTTCGCGATCTCTCCGATCCCTCTCTCTCTAAAACAATCTTATATCTATCCTCCTCTCCCCTGATTTGATCTTGGTTACGCCGTCTACCTTTAATCTTTGAGCGATTGACCATATCGATCGCTCATATACATCCATATATCCCCCATCCGATTCCGTCTAAAATTTAATCTGAAGATGGCCGAGGAACAAAAGTGGCAGGAACCAGAAGGATACAGGCTGTGCGCCAACAACTGCGGATTCTTCGGAAGCCCGACGACTCTCGACCTCTGTTCCAAGTGCTACAAGGACCACTGCCTCAAGGAACAACAGGCCTCCACCGCCAAACTCGCCGTCGAGAAATCTCTCGCTCCCGCCTCCTCTTCCTCTTCTCCGTCGTCCGATCTCGCGGTTTCTCAGCAAATCGTGGTTAATTTTCCGTCGCTGCCGGCGGCGGAGGAGACGCCGGTGAAGGTCGAGACGAAGCAGGCGAATCGTTGCGCGACGTGTAGGCGGCGCGTGGGGCTGACGGGGTTTAACTGCAGGTGCGGGACGACGTTCTGTGGGACCCACAGGTACCCGGAGCAACACGGATGCACGTTCGATTTCAAGGCGATGGGGAAGGAGGAGATCGCCAAGGCTAATCCGGTGGTGAAGGCGGAGAAGCTGGAGAAGATATGATAAGATGTGATCTGGACCGTTGATTTGATGTTGGTGATGGGGATTTGGTGTTGGTGGTGATGATGGTGGTGATCGCGTGTGTGTTTGGGATTGATTGGATCGGACGGCGGTGGAATGATTGTCGGTTGGGTGGTGGTTTGGTGGAAGTTAGGGGATTGGTTGGTGGTGGAGTTTGGTTTTTTTTTTTTTTTCTTTCTTTTATTTAGAACATGTAAAATTTAATGAATATAATTTACGTTTACTCTCTTCTGCAATAACATTAGAGATTGTTATGATGCATCGAATTTGTGTTTCTGTCGTTGTGGTTGGGATTTGGGTGTGTTTTGGCCTAAAAAGTTAACTGATTTATTTTTTCGTCTTTATTTAATTTTTTTTTCGTGTTTTTTAGTTTTACATCAACTTTTTTTGTATTATTGATTCGTCTCGAGAGGAATCAAAAAAGTAAAAAGTTATAATCGAATCATAATTTTTTTTGAATAAAGACAAAAATAAGCAAAAAATTCAATTTTTATACTTTTTTCGATCTTATTTAAAAAATTGAAAGTTCTAGTCATAATTTTTTATTTTTTTGGATTCCTCTCGCTGAGACGAACTAATAATACTAAAAAAATCGATGCAAAATTAACACAAAAAAAAATCAAATAAAGACAAAAAAAAAAAATTAAGTTGACTTTTTAGGTCAAATCTCACCTTGGTTGGCTTTTGCTTTTTACTTTCACTTTCGATGTTTTTTTTTGTTTATTTACTGCAAATGCTTATGCACGGCCAGTCATGTATCATGTAGGGCGGCATTCGAACCGTTATCTCAGCTATTCAATCTTGGCAATTTACGGTTTGGTTTGGTAATAGATGGTTTGAGTTTGCCGAGTACTGATGTAAAATTAGGCGGTTGAAAATACATCCGACGATTTAGATACCACACAATAGGACCGACTTACAGCACTACCGTTCTGTTTCGATGAAGTCGTTCGAAATTCTACCAAATTAATACCAGTTGGTTAGTACCCAGTACATGCATTAGAGCATCTCCTAGACTCCTACCAATTTTCAAATCTTTGAAATGAAGAACGGAAGTGACGTATCAAGGGAAGATTTTGTAATTTATACCTCTTTTTTCAAAAAATTGTACATTTTGGAGGGACCCATCGTCTCATCCTCCTTTATATCACATCCATTCTTCAAATCTACCTTTTAAAGAACCAAAATAAATTTGAAGAACCAATTCTCCAAAAAGGAGGATGGGTCCTTCTAAAAAGTATAATTTTTTGAGCAAAAGAGGACATAAATTACAAAATCTACCATTGATATGTCATTTCGGTTATTTATTTTGAAGGAAAAACAATGCATTAGAGATGCTCTTAGAAATAGTATCTAGCAAATTGAAGTAAATGGAAGTTGCCTCCTATAACGAGTGGTTGATTCGAATCGGGGGAGGCGCTGTGCGGTAGGTGTTGTGCGACATGTTGTGCGGCAAAACTACGTCGTTTTGTTCATTTTCTTAGTATATCCAAGGGCCCTGTTTGGAGAGTTAACTGTGGGGTTTAATTTTGTGGTTTAATTTTAGGGGATTTAGACTCATTGGGGTAGGGTATAGTAGGTTTAGACACTTGGATTTAGGCACTTTGGGTTTAGGCACCTTTGGGTTTAGGCACCTTGTAATGGTTTTTCTTTCCCCCAAACAAGGCCCTTGGAAGCTTTGGAAGTGTGTATAAAAATCAAACAAAATGACGTAGTTTTGCCGCACAACACCACCGCATAGCACCCACCCCGGATCCGGTTGATTCATGCATCCGGAGTACTACCAAATTTGTACCACTATAGAAGGGTTTTTTTTTTTTTCCAGCAAATTAATATACTTAGACAATTTCCTAACTTAAATTCAAAACTAATTTATTTACGAGACAAGTCATAAACAATTTCTTGATTTAAATTCAAAATTAATTTATTGCACTTTACGAGATAGGTTATTGTCTCACAATACATCGATTTAAAAAGGGGTGCCTCCACCATTGAGGTCACTTACCTCGCTGGGTTCAAAAAATGTATTAAAAAAAAAAATTTAGATATAACTAAATTTTTCTTTCATATTGTCAACGCTAGGTTACTCGTGCGAGGTTAAAACAAATGTTTCCAACTAAATTGTCGTAGCTCTAACAAAACAAAACAAGCT
This sequence comes from Vaccinium myrtillus, assembly GCA_016920895.1. Taxonomy (NCBI): domain Eukaryota; kingdom Viridiplantae; phylum Streptophyta; class Magnoliopsida; order Ericales; family Ericaceae; genus Vaccinium; species Vaccinium myrtillus. The sequence continues at coordinate 14,062,443 of CM029280.1, forward strand.
TAGCCTAATTGTGAGAGCCCAATATATACTAAACATCTAAGGGTAGTGGTTTTCTAGCATTTGGTTCAATGTGGAAACACTAAAAATTTGGAGGGAATCAGACGACTTCTTCTCTCTCCCTCCCTCCCCCTGTTGGCAAACAAAATATGAAGAATTGTCGTGGGATGCTGTAATATGTCGAAATCTCTTTTTATCAAACGATGTAATGTATAATGTCTCTTTTGCCTTTTTTTTTTTTTTTTTGCATACAATTTTTCATCATAGACACGCTATATATTTTTGTCAGCGCTGGATGAAAATTCTGGAGCTGCCCCTTTTTAAAAACTGATTTAAGTCAATTCTTGACTTGAGCTAGAATCGAACATATCATAAAACATCAAGAAGAATGTGTGCGCACTTTCTAGTGCTTATAAAAAGTCAACAAATGCAAATGAATGCTAATAGTATAAAATATCAAGAATAATGTGATTTTTGTTGAAATATTTATGATGAACGGTTCAATTACTCAATTAAATAAATTTTGAGAACTAATAAATTATCAATGTAAAGCCATCAACAATTCCACTCATATGAGGTCATATGAAAAAAATTACTTTGATTCTCTCTCTGTATTATTTCAATAAGTTTTTGCCCCATTTAATAGGAATACTGTCTTCTCTCTATCTATCTTTCTCCGCTTATTACTCCAAAACCTTTCACAAAACTTTTTCTAAACAAACAAAGTTAATGAATATATCTTAAGTTTAATTTCTTCTGCAATAACATTAGAAATTACTATGATCCATGGGAGTTGCTTGGCTTTTACTTTGGAGCTTTTTGTGTTGTTTTTAAAGAAATTTTGTGATAATATACAATGTTTTTGGTCTTCAATTATGAGATTTTACAGTAACTAGTGAATTTTATGGCTCAAAATATGAAAAGGCGGTTACATCAATTATAGGGGTGTTTATGTCAACGCATATCTACTTGAGATGATGTTTTCCAGAGACATTCCAAATTTTTTATAATTTTTCGTGTTTCGTTTAAAAAAATCAGTTCAATTGAATTTACACATAAGTGATTGATTTGGGCCTTGTTCGTTGGTTTTCAAGAACCGGTTTTCTCAATTATTATTCAATTATTACCCTTAGTTTTAAATATTATTTTTATTTTTCTCTCCATCTCTCTCCAATCATTAATACCTATTTTTTTTTATTATTATCCCTATTTCTTCCTCTAATCATTACAAAAACTAAAACTCAAAACCCAAACCAAACACAACCCAAGTTTTCATAAAAATTCAGTATTCTGATTTTGAATGAGAAATTAAAATATTGGATCACTCGCTTACACGTATTCCCTCCGTCCCTTTTTAAATGTGTTATTTCGTAAATCAAACTTATTAAAAAAACATCATTATTCACATCAACTTTTTCCTCCACTTTTACCCATTAACTCTTTACCCATTAACTTTTCAAAAGGACAAAATGATAATTGTACAATCTTTTACCTATTAACTTTTCAAACCACACACTTATTTAGGAACAACCTAAAATAGAAATACCTACATTTAAAAAAGGACGAAGGGGTATATCTAATTGAGATAATGCTTTGCAGACACTCCAAAAATTATTTTAAATTATTAAATTGTTTGAATTATCCGCATGTGACCCAAAATGAATTTAATAGACCGCTTTATACATTTTCGGTTTCGAATTACTTAGATGTGATCCAAAATAAATTCCGTAAACCGCTGTATACATTTTCGGTACCTACGGGTGGGTGGATACCCATATACCATGTTCAGGTTTGGGTCTTAAGACCCACCCTGCACAATCCCCAATAATTTTTTTTTCTCTCTCTCTGCTCATTACCAAAAACCTTCTCTCAAAAGTCAAACCGAACAAAGCCTATACTGGTGTCCGGGTGTTTTGTTGTTGCTTTTTTTTTTTGGGACCTTCTGGACATTAGGGATAAGACTTTTTTTCTCTGGCTTTGGGGGTTTTTCTCTTTTGGCATGAGCGATGGAAGTTGTAGCTGTCTCCCCCTCATCCACCATCACCACCTTCAACACTACCCCAAATTTCTCCATTAAGCTTCGAAAAATCCTTCTCCAAACGTGCAATTTCTGCCCAATATCTATCAAACTCCATTCCAGGAAGAAGAACCTATCCCTCAATTCTTTTTCTTCCGTTTCTACTGTATCTTCACCAATTAGAACAAACGCAGCATCAGCAACATCTACACCTTCAACTCTTACTACTCCACCTTCCACTACCATTAGTCACAACCACCATTGGATAGTGTCCATGGAAACTCCTCCACAGGGGGTTAATTCCAGACCCCAAGTCCTCGATTACTACGTCAAAACCTTAAAGAGTGTTCTGGGCAAGTGGGTATTCTCCAACCCCTTCAATACATACATATCTCTGTCTGTAAAAATTCTCAAGGAGGAAAAGTTTCAATTTTTTTGGCCCAGTAAATAAGTTACTGGTTTGAGTCTGATTAGGGCCTTGTTTGTTATTTGAAACAGTGAAAAAGATGCTCAAATGTGTATATATCATGCTTCTTGGGATACCCATTTCGGTTTCTGCTGCGACATTGATGAAGAAACATCCCTTGAGCTTGCCCGTGAGTTTCTAGTTCTTGTTATTTCTTGTTATGGTTCAAATATTCAATCCTCAGTATCCTTGTGCTGCAGGGGCCAAGCAAGGATTTTCGATTAGTGGGGTAAAAAAAACTAGAACTATCTGGAACTTATTTTTTTGTTACTAACTGGAAGAAATTGTTGAATTTTGAATTAAGAGTAAGATAAAAAAAAAAAGTTGATAAAAATTACTAAATGTAATTAGTGCCTTAAAATTGACCCCAACAAATTTTCAAGGTTGAAAACAATCACGGATAGTCAGATACCATCATTTGTAGTGCTATTAACTTGGGAAGAGAAGAGAACCTCTCGAGCATTTGGGTCGTGTATAATGTTACAAGCAAGTTGAAGCAATTTAAATTTTGGAATTGAAATTAAGGGTAAAATATGTACTTGCCCCTTAAACTATCCAAATTTTTTTTACGTTCCCCTTCAACTATCAATTGCAAACGGTTGCCCCTCCAACTATTCAAACCCTACTTTCTAAGGCCAATTCCCACATTCCATCCATTAAATGGATGGAAAAGTTAGAACCTAACCGTTAGTGGGTTAGTTGAAGGCTATCTGTCTTTTAACCATCCAATATATGTATATGTATCTATCTCCTTCTTCCTCTCTTATCTCTATGTCCCTACTCACCTCCTATGCCCAAGTTAGATGAGTAATCAATAAAGTGGGGAAACCCTCATTTACCAAACGAAAAGCTAAAATAGAAAAAGGGTTTTCCTTAGAAACGTATTCTGCTAGTACTTCTCTACGCCTTTTCCAATCCATTTTCATTTTTGTTTTTTATGTTTGCAGTTCAAATTATTCAATTCAAAAAGCTGTAACCGAAAGTCGACAAATTATATCTTAACCGAAAAAACATTTTACGGAATGGATCTCTTTATCCCTCTCATTGATCAACATGCAAAATGGATCGTGTTCGACGTGTTCAATCTTGAAAAGATCGAAAGGGAAGAAACTCCCATTGGGAATCAAACAACATAGCAAATCATCTCTCTCACTGTTTGCTATTTTTTCTTACACACTTGGGGGGCTTCGTTGCATGTGTTTAACTTGCTAATTTTCAGGTACTGGCCATAGGATTGGAATGGGATCTTTAAATATCAGGGACCCCTTGACTTCGTTTAGTCCGTCTTTAGACTTGTTTGCTATCACTTCTGTCGAATTAAGGTACCCTTGATCACCGTTTTTAGTAATGGGGTGAGTAGGGAATGTGAGATAAGAGAGAGGAAGAAGGAGATAGATACATATACATATATTGAATGGTTAAAAACAGATATAGCCTTCAACTAACCCACTGACAGTTAGGTTCTAACTTTTCCATCCATTTAATGGATGGAATGTGCGAATTGGCCTTAGTAAGTAGGGTTTGAATAGTTGGAGGGGCAACCGTGTGCAATTGATAGTTGAAGGGGAAAGTAAAAAGAATTTGGATAGTTTAAGGGGCAAGTACATATTTTACCCTTGAAAGGATAGTTTAAGGGGCAAGTACATATTTTACCCTTGAAATTAAATAATGTATGTGCAAAATTTAAAATATCTTAGTGAGAAATCAAACTCAGCGGGGTCAAGTGACCCCACCTGTATCAAGGTAGCTTTGCCCTTGCTTGTGCATTTTGAGCTGTTTGCGTGAGAACAAATACATAAATACACTGATTAATTTGGGAATCTTGTGCTTGGTCTAATATTTTCTAATCTGATTGAGAATTAAATGTCTTGTTAATGAGCAATGCTACTTGCTCACTTATATGCAGTTTGCACATATTTAGACGCATTTGTGAGGTCCATGTGCATTGTACAGTAATGAACACATCTTTGTCTGGATTTGCGCACATAGAATTTCTCTTTGTTTCTCTTTGAAAGTTATTACTATGTCAAAGAGTTTCTGCAGAATAAATGTACCATTATGTGTGTCATTTCTGCTACATTCATACTTTGTAGGTTTACCAGGGGTACTATCTATTAGGCCCGACCCAGACTTTAGCAATTCAGAGAAAGAGTATAGCATTCCAGATGTTCAGTTGGGTCTTTTGTCAAACACATTACCTGAAAGTACTTTATTATTTCCAATGGGAAATTCCAAGCACTGGGTAGTTCGATTAGACAAGCCGGCAATAGGAGTTGTCACAAAGGCCCAAATCGTTGACTACTGTGCTCAATTACTGACCAAGGTGATGGGGAAGTAGGTATTAATATTTAAGTGTTTTATTTTGCTTCTTTCACCACTTCTGTTTCTGTTTCCTAAAGTTGGATTGAAAAATTTTCTATAGCAAGAAGGATGCTCAAATGTGCATATACCACATTTCGAGGCATTCCAACTATGGATTCTGTTGTGAACTAGATGAGGAATGTGCACAAGAGCTTGCTGGTTGGTATACAGTGCTATTTCACATTTGAACGTACATATTGATGTGCATGTTGGTATGATAACCACACATGTATTGGTTGGTGCAGGTGTGCCTGGTGTGTTATCTGTTCGGCCCGATGACAATTTTGATTCAGATAACAAGGATTATGGAGGTTTGTCAGCATGTTATATTTGATAGATGTACGCTATTACTTTGTTGGTAATTGCTTATGAATAGTTTCATTGCTAAACTCATGGAAAGCAACGCGAGGTCTGAATTGATAACCTTCTGCTGAATTCACGAATCACCTTTCTTCCTCCGAGGTTTGGAGTTTTGCTTTTGAGATCAAATGGATGGCTCAAGCGTAAGATCGAATTCATAGTGAGCTTAATGTCTCAACTCTCATGATATTGCACAATGACTGACATTCATTAGGGATATCTGTTTTTTTCTGCTTGGCAAAACAATTTCATTAGGGATATCTGTTACCGAATCAAAGAGTGAGGTAATTGAAACTTGGGAAGCTCTAGGATAGATGAAGTCAGGCAGAGGTCATATAAACATCATATCTGGTGAGAAGTGCCTTGTCTTTGAGTGTTTTTGAGCTTATTAGCGCACAATTGCAAACTTGCACCTGCTATGCACCTTTTGAAATAGTTGAATGCTGATTTTTTTGATAGGTAGGCCGTAAGATGACTCAAACTGGAGTCTCTTTACTGAGAATGTGGTGTCACTGGGAACAGGGCATGCAGTTTTGTCCATTCTTTGTCCTTATATCTTTGTACACGCTCCTCACCAGTGCATTCTCACTCTTTTTTATCTTTTGTGGTTGTATACCTTTGAGCCCTATTGTCTCATTTTGATATCGGGTATTCTCTTGCTCTAGTCACTTTTTTTTTTTTTTGATTGGCTGCTCTGGTCACTTTTTTCTATGGCCCAGTCATGATGCGAAAAAAATAAATTGTGGTTATACGAAAAGTCTCCTCTTTTCTCTGTTTTCCCTCTTCATTTTTAGTCAAGGGCGAGCATTATTTCAATGTCCAACTCCAACTCCAACACCACCATGGGCCAATGTTGCTGCACTGATGTTGGGTTGGTGGTTGAGTCTGTCTGTTTATCAGCTTTGTTGGCAGTGTGTGGGATTTTGTCTCCATTGATTATTGGGAATCTAGTTCTGGTCTTTTGTGAGTTTTGAGATAATTCAACTGTGACTTTAGTGCAAGGGGCAAGTAACGGGTAGATTTGCCCAGAGGTCTCGTTGTCTGTCCAATATGTGTCCCTATATCTACCGGAGGTTTGAGTCTCTCTCTCTCTCTCTCTCTCTCTCTCTCTCTATCTAAATTATTTTTGTGCTCCATGGCTAGTATTCTTTTATGGAATAAGTGTGTTGAACTGTTTTGGTTTGGGTTTGATCTGAAGCACTCTTGCTGGCCTGTCAGCCTGTTTTGCAAGTTTTTGCGGATGCCACTTATTCTGGATGGAATGCCCTGTGGGCAGTGGCAATGCTTCGAGTTATAAACTTATATGCCATTTCGTTTTGAAAATTTATTCCGGCCTAGCCAGTTGGGTTGTGATTGGTTTATCTTTTTTTGCTAGGTTTTCGTTTTTTTTTTTCCCATGTGGTTTATACCTGTGTGTACCTGTCTTTTGTACGTGTTTTGGCTAGGTTTTCATGGTTTTTTTTGGTAATAAAAGGCTTGATTACCAAAAAAAGAGAGAAGGTTTAATCTCTTTTGTGCGAGACAGTGAAGCCCTAGGTGCATTTCTTTACTTCCATATTTTGGCGTGTAGTGATAGAAGAAGGTTGAGACCAAAAGGAGGAGAGAATATTCTTTACTGTATCAATTCTATACTGTGTATTCTAAAGCAGTATAGGCTTCCAAGAAGTCTGAATGTAACCTTTCTGAAGGTTTTCCGATACCGGGCCTTTTTTTTCTTCTTCTCAATAGTGAAGATGTCTGAATCACATTTGCCGCTATACAACTGACCCATGCTTGTATCATTACTTTCACATTGCGTGATTCTACTGCATGATTTTGCACTTGATTGAAATCCCCTAGCGGTTCGATTGGTTGAGGCAATCGTTTTGTGGGGTACTATTTCTGTGGGTCTAAGTTACAAGACTGAGGGAGAAAGTAAATGTGAAGATCGAGATTGAGCTGAAGATATTTTGTTAGTATATGGTCTTTTTACTTTTGTGTTTCCTATTCCTACGAAAATCTTTACGCTAAAAGTTGCAGTATTCTATTAATTGTACTGTTTGGGTGACCTTTTGTATTTTCAAGGCCTGCAGCGATTATGTGAGGACATGTTATACAGTTTGACTAATGTAAAACCATTGAACTTTTAAGCCTGTGTCCTCAATGAAAAAGTGCAAAAGTGCCAGTGTAACCAACTCCAAATTACTGGTTGGGAAGTTTGAGTGCTTTGCAGGAATTTTATTATCCATCTTCAAAGGGCTGCTGGAATCCACCGTACCGTTAAATCGTAATTATATACTTGGTTTCTTTTTGATACTCAACTTCTTGGGATTGTTTATGAGGTTTCGGTTAATTGAGGACAGGTGGTCTTTACTTAGATGACACCCTATTTCTAGCTGGTCATTCTGCAATCCAAGGAGTTACTTTATTTGTCCAAATAAGTTTTGTTGTGATTATTCAAGTGAGATAATTTATTCTGATTGTTTTCTTATAATGTTATTATCTTGGGATTTTCAGGTGAAAATTTGCAGCAGTTGAGTGATTCAACAGATTCTTCAGCAGAAAATGTAACAACCAACATCGAAACAAAGAAGCTTTTTGTGGCTGGTACGGTGTTATTTTTGTATTGATTTATTAACTCTAAATCTCTTTCCTTTTTGGTGGAATTTGACTCATGGTATACTACCTGCAGATTTGTACTGAAACAGTTTTACTGCTTTGGCATCACTTTTTGTTGTTACTGAATACTGAGACTACTTAAGTTTTATTGCACTTGTATGTTGAGTTGTTTAGCCAGTTATATGCATTGTTTTTTGGGAAGTTGTATATTATAACCACCCAAAAAAGAGATCAATGGGATTGCCTTGAAACCCCAAATCAACTACAGACACAAGGGTGCGGCGGGGAGGCATGGTGGAAGTCCAGCCCGCACCATATGTTCTCTGATTGAAATGAAACTTTTTCTCCGCACCGGGCCACATATGGAAAACAAAAGGGAGATCAAGGGGATAGCCTTTGAAACCCCAAATCAAATACAGACACAAGGGCATGGCGGGGAGGCATGGTGGAAGTCCAGCCTGCACCATATGTTCTCTGATTGAAATGAAACTTTTTCTCCGCACCGGGCCACATATGGAAAACAAAAGGGAGATCAAGGGGATAGCCTTGAAACCCCAAATCAAATACAGACACAAGGGCGTGGTGGGGAGGCATGGTGGAAGTCCAGCCCGCACCATATGTTCTCTGATTGAAATGAAACTTTTTCTCTGCTCCCGGCCACATATGGAAAACAAAAAGGAGACAACAATCCCCAACACAAAAGTCCTATTCCAAACATCTCTAATCCGCAACGCTTTAACAGAGGGCTTGACTGGTGTCCAGGAGCGAAGACAAGCCCTAAGGTCTTCTGAAAAACGAAGGACTACCACGTCGGAATGGTTGCCCATAGCCTGGAAAATACGACAATTCCTCTCTCTCCACAAGTGATATATTGTAGCAGCTAGGCCAAGCTTGAGCACCGTGGCCGAAATAGAAGCTCTAGCCCCCAAGGTCAAGCACTTAGAAATCTCATTCCCAATGTCCCAAGGAGACTAAGTCGCCCCACACTTTTTTCAGGATCTGGCCCCAGACTAATAAGAAAGAGAATTGACATTCAAAAAAAGATGGCTATGAGATTCCTTTCCTCCATGGCAAAGAACACAATTATCATCAGAAGAAATACCCCAAAGAAACAGTCTGTCCTAGTCTGTCCTTTGTACTAAGCTTGCCATGACACACCAACTATTCAATAGAGACCCACCTGGGAACATGGCCTTTAAACCAAACCACGCTGGACCAAAGAACAGATGGAAGCACCTCCCTGATGGCCGTCCTAGCAGATTTGACGGAGAAATCCCGAGAAGGTGTAGCTGACCAAATAACCCTATGCTCCCTTTCTGGCACTGGAACAAAAGATGCAGGACTAGATTGCAGAATCTCTTGATTGACAGAGCTTCAGGATCTAGGCCATCTCCAACCATCATGCCCAACGACAGAACAAACCTGGGCATGCAGATTCCTCCCCATATTGAAGCTAATTTGATCACCAAACACCAAATAAAGTGGCCCCAGAGGGTGCCAATTATCTAACCATAAGAAAGTAATCCCTCTGTCCCAAATTGTTGGTCCTGTGCGGATTTCAATGTAATTTTTAAATTGTTTCTTTCAATATATGATGTATTTTATGTGCAATATGGATCTTATTTAATAGATCTCAATTAGTTCTATTATACAAACTTTTAAAATCTCTAAAAAGATTATAGATTGAAAGATGTCATATGAACAGTTTAAAAATAGCATTGAAATCTGCACAGGACCAACAAATTGGGACGGAGGGAGTATTAGGGCCACTGCCTATAACAGACTTGATAATGGACTGAGCCAGTGGTCTAAGCTTGAATAACTTCCTCATAGTCCAGGAGGAGTCTTGAGGTAAGTCCATGTACTAAAGGCAATGATGTTTAAGCACATAAGAATGAATCCATTGGACCCAGCGAGTCTCAGCCCTCTTGCTTACAGCCCAAAGATGCCTCAACATGGAACCCTTATTCCAATCAGCAAGCCTTGTAAAACCTAAACCTCCTCCTTTCTTCAAATTACAAACATTGTACCAGCTGATCTTAGCTCCAGAGGATTTTAAGGATACAACCCTCCAACGAAAAGCACTAAGGACCCCCTCAATTTCTTTGATAATCTTCCTAGGAAAGATAGAGAGAAGACCAATAAACTTGGATATTGAATAGGACAGAGCAAATAAGCTGAGCTCTAGGATAACAGCTTATTTGACCAAGAATAATGCGGGCAATCAATTGATGCTTCAAGACTGCAACACTATTAACCATGCCATCTGTATATGTCTCCTGATGAGTTATAGACTCAATAGTATTAAAACTATTTGCAGTCTTGTGAGCATCAGAAAAAACTTAAAAACGTATATATACCACAATGCATGGGTTGGGTAGACTAAAGCAGAAATTTCTTCTAAGGCTTCTGATTGATGATGGAAGTCTGATATGCGACAAACTCTCACTGCAATTGTGAACTGAAGTTTCACTTTGGTTTGACCAAAATGACACAGTTCCTGAATTCCTGTGTTGGACTGTGATGAAATATAACTCTACCTATCTCGTTGGGGATTTGCAATGCCAGAAAACATCAGGCATTGCTTTACATTCTTTCCTCAGATCTATATTTTCGGATTTTATCATTTTTCTTTTTGGGTTGTTTATTTCTCCTGTTGAATATTTCCTCACAAGTAGTGACTTTTTTCTTCTTCTTCATTATCCGCACAGGTTTGTCGTTTTATACATCTGAGAAAACCTTGCGTGCAGCATTTGAGGGATTTGGTGAGCTTGTTCAAGGTACCTTGTGTAATATAACGAAACAAGTTCCACTACCTAAGCAGTAGGCAATTGCATAAATTCTGTTATTGCGGACTTTTTATTTACAGTTAAAGTTATAATGGACAAGATTTCGAAAAGGTCCAAAGGGTATGCCTTCGTCGAGTATACCACTAAAGAGGCTGCAGCTGCAGCTCTCAAAGAGATGAATGGCAAGGTAAATTAAGAATGCAGACACGAATCTCTATTTTACTTGAGCCATTTGTTTGAAGTTTCTCTTGGCGATCCAACAACATGAAAGAAAGAAACTAAGCCTGTTTTGTGCATGGTGGTTTCAGATCATCAATGGCTGGATGATAACCGTTGATGTTGCCAGGAGGCCCAGGACAAATCCACCAACGCTCAGCAGGGGCCAGCACAGACCGGCTGTCTAATTAGAGAGAGACTAAATATCAGGAAGCAAAGGGTTGAACTCTGAACTGTAGTTTTGTATAGCTTTGATAGTTGTATGAAATTGTTTTCTAGCGATGAATTGTAGACTTTATTGGCATGCATGTTTTTTTCCCTTGTCCATTTTTGGTGCATCTTTTTTGGCATCTTTCCTCTCTAGTCATATCAATAAACTCCTCCACTTCTATTAGAGTCAAAAGAGCCAATTCAATACTGCTTGGGTTTTGTTGGGAATACAACCCTGTTTGTTTCACGGGACAAGGACATATAATTGCACTGGATATATGATTTTACGGGATCAATATTGATCTGATTAATATTTCCCACTCCTCGGGGTGTTATATATATTTCAGACTTTGTGGAATTATAGATCCAAGGCATGTTTAATTCAGGTTGTAAATATACAAATCGAACACCAGATGGTCACACTAGATATATAATTCGATGCTGTTCATATGTGATCAAACAAACAGGTTTACACAAATTTCTCTACTTTACAAGAAACTAGTGAGAAAATCCTGTGCACTCTGGAACTTAATCTTGTGCCAAAAAACAGAACATAATCCGGCACCAAAACCTGATTCTCTTTCCCTTATCAGCTCTCTCTCTTCCATTGCTTTACAATTCTGAACCTTATCTCTTGGTGAAGGCATTCTAATTGGTTCCCCGCAACCCACCCCCCCCCCCCTCTCAATTTCGCATCTTTATCTCAATATGCACTGTTATTAAAGATTGAGAATCAAATTCTCCCTTTTTGTGATTTATTAGTCCATTTTCGTTTTTTTTTTTTTACCTGAGAAGCCCTAGACTGATTTTAGTTTTGTTTTTGGTATTCTTTGTGAAATTAGTAATGAAAGGCATATATGTTTGGTGTGTAGAGTAGTGGTTTGCAGGATTTAACCTTATGATTTTGTGGTTGATTCAGTGAAGTTTGTTATCTAATGCCTATAAGATGTTTGTGGTAAGGTACCAATGCAAATTTGCTAGTAAAACTAATGCTACACAACTTCTGTAGTTATTGGTTTAAGTTTGAGAACCAAGACTTAGTAACTCTATTTTGCAGCTGTTCAAAAAATATAGAAAAATAACTTTATTTTGCTATTGTATGTTTTAGAGATTCTTAACTTATGTGTTACACCCAACTTTTCTTTTTCCTAATAATTATTTTTGTCTGTGTATACATTTTTTTCAATGATTTTAGTCCTAATAAATATTTTCTTTTCCGCATGATATAACTATTAACGGCATTACTATAGTTTCTAGTGTACTAGTCCAGTTTTAGCAGATGACATTTATTAGGTCGTTTTAATTTTATTTAGAGTACAGGTTGACGATATTTTCATTAGTTTTGTATCTCATTTAAATCTTTTAATTAGTTATTTGGCTATTATTTGGGGTGTATCATAATATAGTGGGTAGTTAAGTAGTGTTGCACTTGGACAGATACTCATAAGTTGATTAGGGTTGTATTTTGAGAACCGTTTTGAGAAAGAGAGCAGCAACCGAAGGTTGTTCAGAGATGATTTTCTTTGGGTTTCTTTTGAGGTAATATTATTCTCCATGTCTCTTGTTTCGTTTTGATGTACCGTTTCACAGAGCGATTGGCGCCTTGGATTGGGCACTATTAACTTAATTTATTGGGTTGCGTTTGTGGTTGTTGCGTCACTTGTGTGGAGAGAGATGGTGATTTGTGTTATTGGGGTACTGCGTGGCTGTGATGAGAGTGGTGCCCGAGCCAATAGGTTTAAAAGTTCTCTTCCTTCGATCATTGATGAGGCCTAGGCTGCATTTATAAGGGGAAACAAATCTTGGATGGAGCTCTTGTTGCAAATGAAATCATTCATTTTTGGAAAAGTAGTGGTGCTGGAGGCTTGATTTTAAAACTTGATTTTCAAAAGGCATATGATTGTGTAAACTTGAAGTTCTTGATTAGCATGCTTAGCAACCTGGGCTGTGGGGTGAAGAGGTTTCAGTGGATTTTGGAATGTGTTTCATCCGCCTCATTGTCCATCCTTATCAATGGCTCACCTGCAACTGAATTTAAGCCTCAGAGGGGTTTGAGACAACGAGATCCCTTATCCCCTTTTCTGTTCACCGTGGTGGTAGAATCTTTAGATTTAATGTTCGAAAGAGCAAGGCTGTTGGGGATGATCAGAGGGGTGCAAGTTGGCCAAAATGGAGAGGTTGTGTCTCATTTGCAGTTTGGCAATGACACAATCTTGTCCTGTAACAATGATTTGAGTCGAAGTCTTAAGGTGTTTTCAGCTCTTTTCTGGCCTCAAAATCAATTTATCCAAGAGCCTTCTGTGTGGGTTGGATGTCTTAAGATCAGCTGGTGGATATACTGCTATGGCACGGGACTCTTTATAGTATGTTTACAATTAAATCTGCAAATTCTCAGTGGGAGGAACTTTTTAGCGGAGCCGCTTGTGGATTCTATTTGGAAAAACTCAAGCCCTCTTCAAGTGGAGATGTTTTGTTTGGCAGGATGTCCAAAATAAGATTGCCACCAGGTCCATTCTTGCTAGAGTAAGCATTATCAATCAGGATCTCAACCTCTGCCCTTTGTGGCTCTCAGGTATCTGAAACCCCGTTTCACTTTTTGTCTCATTGCAACTTTGCCTGGAAAATCTGGGCTGCATTTCTAAACTGGTGGGGGGTGCAATGGTTCTGCCCACCTAAAACTTGACAGCTCTAATTGAGTTTTGGACTTTTGGTTATATGGTAAAATGGTGCTGGGAATGTTGGAGTATATTTGCAGTGTTTTGCTCTTCCTGGGGCCTTTTTGGTTTCTTTATCCGACCTGTGTTTTTTCTTCAAACTTCGTATTTTTTACTTTCCTCTGGCTGTTTCTTCCTACTCCACGTTTTGCTAGTTTTCATTTTTCGTTTTGTTGGAGGCTTGCTGCTTCTCAATTTACTCGTTATCAAGTTTCTAATATGTATATCTCTTTCGCCGATCAAAAAAATTAAAAAAACATTCTAGACCGATCTAGAGTAGTGTAAAGATTATTCTTCAATCTTCTATAGAATTCTTCACTGTTTTAGAATATTCTTGTTTAGTGTTGTAGGTGTAATTTATTTGGAGGATTCTAAATGCATGGAGAGTCAGGTTTGGCTAACATTGTAGTTTTGAAAATTTGAGAAATCTAGCTATAACAATAACTGGAAAGTGGTTGGGTGCTCCAAGAAATAACACGTGGTTCTCCAAATTCAAAATGATCGGTACTCGCAGTGGGACCTACCGACTTCAACCCAGTGACTTGAACGTGGTGTTGTCAATTGGTGGTTTGGTTGGCATTGAGCATCAAGAATTTTTCAAGAAAAAAGCTGCCTGTGCAAACAAGTTTACAACAAGGAAAGAATTGGAAACAAAGTTAAAATGGCAAGAATGTGAAATTTTTGGAACAAGCATAGTCTAGTAGGTAAGAAAAACTCTCTCTCTCTCTCTCTCTCTCTCTCTCTCTCTCTGCAATTGCAAAAATATAAGAAAAATATTGGCGCTTTAGCTTGTTTTCACTTAAAATGTGCAGCCAGAACCATAGACATTGTGATACGAAGAACTTTGCTTGGAGATATAGAAAGAATGTGTATCAAACGCACAAAATTTGGGAAAGTAACACACGAATATTCTACTATATATAGTAGGTATTCAAGAATTTGCCAATGAAATTTTCAAAGAAATTGTATTGAAAAGCAATCTATATATGGAACTTTTGACGCATTTTAATTTTTGTTAAGAAAATAGATGAATTAGAAGCCTTTTCTAGGAATGGGCATTGGTCGTAAATCTTCTTCTCCCATTTGACCCTCTTCACTAGATGGTGCATGATAAAGAATGTTTTTGAAATTTTAATTTGTTTGATGATTGATTTTAAAGTAAGTGGAGGTTGGCGTAAATAAAAATTGAATACAAGATGTTAAATAGGACAACGCAGAAATAAACCAAAAGAAAAAAATTGAAGCAAAAAAATGTCAACATTCTTCTCAAAAATTGACATAAATTGCCACTAAATTGTAATGGATGCTTTGGCAAAAAAGCGCAGAACTAGTTTTTTGGTTTTTTTTGTTGTCTTTATTCATTTTTTTTTTACATTTTTTAGTTTTGCGTCAAGTTTTTTCGTGGTTTATGGATTTGTCTCGACGAGACGAACCCAAAAAGTATAAAATTATGGTTGAAACCAATATTTTTTTTTGAATAAAGCCGAAAATAAACTAGTTTATTGGTTTAATTTTGTCTTTATTCAAATTTTTTTTTGTAGAATTTAAAAAAAAAAATCACTCACAAGACAAGACATGCGGTGTATGTGTTTTATGTAGATGTAGAATTTTTGTTAATTCATTAGCAAAATAAACATCAATGATAGTTACTCCGAAAACTACTTTGAAAGTGAAATTGGCGGTTAGATTCACTTAGATATTTATCTAAACCATTAATTTCACTTAGCATTTTCCAATTCCAAAATACACCCAAATACACACCTACACTCACAAGGAGAGGTGGGGTGTAAGAAGTGTATTTGGGTGAGGTGTTAAGCAAAGTTGATTCCTTATTTGAGAGAGAACCACAACCACATTTGCACAAACAATTATACTGTGGGGCCTACACCCACTGTGAGTGTGTACACAATTGTTTGAGGCTTTGAGCAAACTTGTGTGGTGGGAGTTAGGGATGGGCATGGGGACGGATCGGGGTCGGAGACTACTATCTCCACCCCCAATCCCCAAACCCCTTACTCATATCCATCCCCTATCCAATCTCCAACGGGGATTTATTTTTATCCTCCATCCCCGCTCCAAACGGGGAACGGGGATCCCCACGGGGATTTCGGGGATCCAATCATTTTCCCTAGAGTAACAAGTAAATAGTTATAGAAGCCCAATTACAAATCATTTTCCCTAAAATCAAGTGTGAATTCCGAACAAAATAACAGGCAGCCCAACATATAACATTGTGAATTCCGAACTCCCACCAGTTGGAAAACATCATTAGAAGGCCATGTTTTCCATTATGTTTACATTCTCAAAACCCTCCAAATTTTTTAAAATGAGATGTTCGCGAAGATGGAAACTAAATGGGCCACATCTATTGATATGTACTTTTACTTGTTTCAATTGGCTTTTACTTGATGGAATTAATTAGGTTCCAGTCACAGGAAAATATATACCTAAGCGAAGAAAAAAACCAAAAATCATTAGAAAAACATGTTTCTAATGATTGGGAAATACATGTCGCGCTAAAACTCATTCCACTTGCTAAAGCCATATAATTGAAGAAAATTCAGTGAGACCCCAAAGTTTCATAATTCATAAATAGACCCCTATATTTCGGGGATTCGGGGACGGGGCAGATCGGGGACGGGGCGGAGCGGGGCGGGGACGGAGCGGGGAACGGATTCGGAGCGGATTCGGGGCGGGGACATACCTATCTCCACCCCCTATCCAATCCCCAAACATTTTCAAAAAAAATCCCCATATCCTATCCAATCTCCAAACAGATCTCCATATTGCCGATCCGTTCGGATCGGGGATCGGATCGGATTGGATTCGGACGGGGCGGATGAAATGCCCAACCCTAGATGGGAGGGTTTTTTTTCCAACTATCAAGGTTGTTCAGACCAGTTTACGTGCACCTCGACTATTTATGAGAGAAACCAATGATCGTCGACATTTAGATTATCGTAGTCTGGTGTAGCGTTTTCTATATTTCGAATGAACCATAATTTACTTACAAAATTTATATCTAGAAATTTCTTGACTGTACGAGGTTTCTTCTTTATGGCAGGGGCTCGGGTTGAGGCAGGGGGATTGAAACGACGTCGATTAGAAAATGTGAAGCTTTTTGTGTTTGGAGACTCTTATGCTGATACAGGGAATTGTCCCAAGTCTTTGGCAAGCTCGTGGAAGGAACCGTATGGAATCACTTTTCCCGGTGAACCCGCCGGCCGGTTCTCCAACGGTCGAGTCCTTACTGATTATATAGGTTCTCCCTCCCCCTCTTATCACCTTCTCTCTTGTTCTTGTTTTTATTGTAAATTTAATTTAGGTTGGAAACTGCTTTAATATGAAATTAACTAAAATTGCTTTGGAGTTCAAATTCCCGTATCTTGTTTTCGGTTGTAGTAGTACTAGCGGAATGCCCGTGCTTGAAGACACTTGCAAATAAAATTAGACTTCACAAAATATTAACCACTTCAGCACAATATAGATGAAAATAAATATAGCAAACTATCATAAATAAAGGTAATTTGTAGATAATTCTTTTCTAGACCTCCTCGGCCCTTTTAAGCATGCTCTATTATTGACCAAACCAAGCAACTCATTATATGTCCTCTCGAATTGGCCTATCAAAAAACTCCATAGTGTAGTACATGGGTGGAAATTCTTGTATTCCATATGTATATGTTCCTGCGGCTCGGATGACTATTCTTGTTTATATCGCTACGGCTATAAACACTTTCGTGTTGTAGTACAAAAAAGTTCAAAAATTAATGTGATATTCAATAAGTATTCTTCCAAGTGGTGGAAATAAGCATTATTAGTAGTATTTTATTTCTTGGTGGGGTCCTGCTGGACATAAAAAACCTCAACAATTGACTCATGGGTGAGTCTATTCGCAGCCCATTTTCCCTAAATACAGCCCATCCAAAATAAATACCAAAACCTTCCTTGTGAAAAGACCATTTAGCCCCTCAAATACCAAAACCTATCTTCTTCTTCCTTCACTTCTTCCATCGTTTTCTCACCTCCGATCTACAGCGGCTAGGGGCGGAGACGAAAGTGGGAGGGTTTCCACAAACTACAATCGACTTTAAGCCGGCGTTGAACGGAGTAAACGAAGAAGAAGAGTCGGCGAGTTTACGAGGCTGCGATGGAGGCTGTAGAGGAAATGAATTCAGAGACAACGAGGCCATCTATCTGATTGCAGAATCCTCGCGCACAGCCACATCCAGAGATCGTCAATTCAGCATCTCTCTGTCTCTCCTCGTTGTTGTAAATTTCTCGCGAGTAGAGAGAGGGATTTCCAGGCCACTCACTGGCTTGGCATATTCGCGAGTAGGAGAGCAATTTACAACTCCAAATCCACCAATGGATGCACAAATACATACCAAGAGTAACCCGGACATGAAGATTTTCGAGCAAAAAACGACCCAAGAGTAACCCATTGATTTTTCGATTTTTCAGCCGTTGTTCGTTCGAAACGGTACACACAGTCCCGAAAATCGCAATACATTTCGGTAGTTAATACCCGAAATTTACCTATAAAACCGGGAGTTTATATCCGAAATTGGTGATGGTAGTTAATATCCGCAATATTGGCCATAATTCAGTAGTTTGTATCCGAATTATGTGTTTAGTTTCGGGAGTAAATATCCGAAATGTACCAAAACCAGGTCGGTCGGTACCGATGGGTTTTGAGTGAATTGGGAGAAGAAAAATAACAAGGGTAATTTGGGAAATTTTATGGGTTATGTGAAGCAAAAAAAAAAAATTTGCCACGTCAGCAGGGTTTTATTTAGCAAAAGGGCTGTATGAAGTCGAAAATGGGCTGCGAATAGCCTCACCCTTGACTCATTCATGTAAAAAAAGTTGACTCATTCGTATAAACAAAGAAGAGAAACACAGTGCTTATCTCGAAGAGACGACGACTCGAACATGCCGAAATCAAAACCACCGCTTGCTTTTCAATCAAGATCCAAGACAACCAGTCGGAGTGCGCTCTCTCCCTCTCCCTCTCCCTCTCTATGGCTCACTTAAATCGCATACTCGCAATGGAACCAGCCCCAATCAAAGAAGCAAATCGCAAAACAGAGTAACTCAGTTCATTCGAAACCCTAGGCCTAGACGATGAACTCAGGTATCAAAAATTTAAATACTCTTGGCTTAAACACTGTCGAGCGATTTTGGGTGGGTTTTCGACCCACTTTGAGGTGTGAAATTGCAGATCCATTTCATTTTCTCTTGTTTTTGGGTTTGATTTTTGATTAATTACAAATTGGACCGGGTTTTGGAATGGTTTGGGCTGAAAATTTTGGGGTGGGCTAAAACTTGTAAGGTCTAAATTTTACATAAAATTTTTTTTTTTTGATTTTTTACAAGGCCACCTGGGCTACAACCCACCTCAGTCCAAGCATGGCTCCGCCCTTGAGTGCATGTTAGATATATCTCTTGAAATTTTCATACCGAATTTTCAAGGACTTCGTGTACCAACTCTTTTATTGATTAACCAACCATGGAGTCCTTGAACGTAGTAATAAAGAATGAAGTAGAGAAAATTGAAAAATGAGTTCAGTTTGTGACGTTGATAGTCTTTTAAACGAGTTTCAACCCCATGTGACATGAACAAGAGATTTCGTGAAATTACAAATGTAAATCAATTAGCATACAAGACTTAATACTTCAAAAAGCGTGCGTAAAAAATGAAGTAGAGAAAATTTAGTTTGTTGACCTATGTCCTAATCTCCACACTCCAAAGATTTGAATATTTTTTAATTGTTTTATCCGTAGTAATTTTAGAATCAATGTTTGAACGAATTTTGGGATTTAAGAGAATGTCAGTTCTATTTAGTATAATTCTTTATAGTAAATTCATAGTAGATTCTGTGTCTGTTAGAGTTAGATTGATTAAGTGGTTATATTTTACAGTAATTATTTTACGAGTCGCGTTTGTATTTTAATTGGATTGGCAAAAGATTGCATGCATTTGCTGGCTCGTAATTCCTTCCTCTTTAAGTCCTCTATTGTTATCTTTGTGACAGCTATGGCAATTTAGCTTGAAATTAGAAAAAAATCTTAGTGGGGTTTTTTCTAATATCAATATTATATATTCTATTATGTTACTTTTGGGCAGGCCCTAAGTGGAGGGCCTCACTGGAGGGTTATGTGACTAAGTTGAGGATCCAAAAAAACAATTCAACTACTGAAATGTTTCCTTGACCATTGTTTGCTAAAGTATAGGGGCAAGTTTGAAGTAAAGTTACTCATAATTTAATAAGATACACTACCGGGAATAGCCTAGAAAATACTCTCTGGCCCAATTTCTTTGTTCTTTTTTTGACGTATGTGTCTCTAAAACAATTTTTAAGAGGTCTCGAATAGTAAAAATGAACAAATAAATTAGGAGGGAGGGAGGGAGGGAGGGAGTGGTCTTCGGTCTTTTTGATTCAAAATTACATATCTAACTTTTGGCTCTACATGTTCTTTTTGCAGAAGCTGAACTCTTTTATATGATTATTGTTGGTGAAAGGTCAAACGGGTGATAATAGCACAAAAAACAGATCTAATGGGTGAGATTCCAACTTCTAATTATTTTAGCATTTTAGCATGCGCCTTTATTGCCTTGAGTTTTCCTAAGACTATAGTCGTTATTTTAAGTGTTATTTGCACTGGGTCATAAAATTTATGGTGGACCTAAAATAAATTCAATAAATATATCCATTTCTATATTTAATGTGTAGATTGATATATAGATATCTTCATTCCGATTACTCTATCTCTATTTTAAAGGGGAGAGATATTATCATTAGGAAGTAATTTTCGCTCTCTCTAGAGTTGGCAATTTACAAACCAACGCATGAATCTTCTCAAATCTGCCCATGTTTTAACAAATAGCGGTGAGCATGGACACCGGATTGGTCCGGTTTTATATTAAACCAAGAACTACTTACCGATTATGAATTTGGAGAACCAAAGCAACGAACCAAAGCAACGAACCAAACCACAGTTCCCTTAAAAACAATTTAAAGTACTTAAAACAATTTATAGTACTTAAATTGAGATATCATTTTCATAAACAATTTAAAGTACTTAAAAATTACATAGTAAGTTAACCCATAACTGTATTAAAAACAAGTTCTGTTAAATTCACCTTAAATCACTAGCATCAACCAACTAGAAAAGAGTTGAAGTAGTAATTAGTGAAGAAATACGACCCATGTGATAGAGAAATAGATTCGGAAATTATTTAACGAGTAAAAAGATTAAGAAATCAATTGATCAAGTCCAAACCATGCAATTTGGTGTGTGAAAATCATAGGAATCGGTTACCATATATAGAAATTTAGCAGTTTAATCTTGGAAGTGAATGAATATGGTGGTGGAATGAAGCATTAGATTAGGAAATTAGTAATTGATTGGAGAAAAAAAGTTCATTTCTGGGTATCTAAACAAATTTTACATATAATACTACGGATATATGTGAAATTTTAATTAAGATCTCTTTCACTCCAAATGTAGCGAGTCGATTAAACTGCCAAAAATACCGAACCCAACAATCTTAATACTACGGGAGAATGAATGAGTTAAAAGCTATATCTCCCCTAAAGAAATAGGCTGGATCAGTGGATAGGGTCTGTTTGGGTATGGGTTGACTCATATTCGGCCAATTCATTTTCCACCCCCCAATTACTGACCCATATTTTACCCATAACACGCATCAACCCACTTAAACCCAACCCAACCGCCATTTGCCACTTCTACTATTTTCCAAATAAACAGTTTTGTAGGGGTAGAATTTTCAGTAACTCATTTACTTTTTCTTCCAAGGACTAATTGTATCATGTTACGCCTTAAAGTAAGTTTTCCATTTTTGGTAAGTAGAACCTGGGATTGAATACGTCGCCGGAAACGCGTTTGCGGGTCATCAATCTAGCCGATGTTGCCCCTTCTCTCTCAATTTAATTCATTATATCATGGTTAATTATGGTACACGTGGGGCCTACACTCATAATTGTATGTGGGCTTCATATGTATGTAAGGGTGCTGTAAATGGTTGGAGACGAAATAGTTGTCCATGTGACATTATTGTCTTTTTTTCTCAGTTGTACAAAACTCTAGTTTATTTTACATAGGCAAGGATGGAGCCAGGGGGGACAAGTGGTGGTGGCCGCCACCACAACGTTTTTAAAAAATGCAATTATTACATAGAAAAATAGATTTTTATCCCAGAATTATATAGACTTGCCACCACTAGATTTTATGTTACTATAGTTTTTCATAGAGTGGATGAATATTCATAATTTAGTTCGTCTTTTTATTTTTTAAGTACATATGTTAGCCACCACAAAGGTAAAATCCTGGCTCCGTCCCTGTACATAGGTATGCCTTTAATTATGGTTGGAGAACAGGATAGGGGTATGCCTTTAAAGCTGTCTTGGTGTTATTTGATTTTCCATAGGTAGTTACTTGCAGTTAACTCGTGATCTACAACACGTAATTCAAGGCAATAACATAAAAATAAAAGCATTAGAACCTCTTGCATCCCGTAAACAAGCCGAGCCGAGTTTTGTAGTGCTCAAGTGCGTCTCATTTATTAAACGAGTCTAAAAATTGAGCTTAAGTTCGGTTCAGCTATAAACCAGGCGAGCCATAAATGAGCCAAACCCGGTCAAATTACGAGCCAAGTTTTTTTGAGGCGAGCTGAACTGAGCTTTTGAGTGTTGAGCTCTGCTCGTTTACTAATGAGCCCAAAACTCAAATTTGAGCTCGGCTCAATTAAACGAGCTGAGTCTTAAGGAGCCAAGCCACGAGCTCCTCGCGAGCAGCTCGATTTGTTCGCAACCCTAGGATCAATCATAAAATTTGACTATTAATTGTTTCTAATCAAACTGAAAATGAAAACGTGCAAAAATAAGCACAGGATTGTGTTAGCTAATCTGTGTAGAACTACGTGTGCAATAATTAACTGGAAAAATAAATCAAAAAATTTACAGGTTGCAGAATTTATGCTAATGAGATTAATTCTGAAACCGGAAGAACGAAATTGAAACTTGAAACAGAAACGTTATGAAAAATTTGATCGAAGCTTGTGCTTGACAATTTCCTTATGGCGAAATATGCCCTCGCTACAGTTCTATGAGTTTATTAGCACCCGTCTTCCAGCATATACAATGATATCGCATTATAAAAGTAGCCCTACAATCTACAAGTTTGTTGAATCGAAATTGAATATTGAACTCTTTCTCTCGAAAGGAAAAATAGCAGAACAATATAAAGAGTAATGCAGTAGGAGGACTGAATTTTTGGAAGAAAAAAAGAACAATGTGAGGGGATGTTAAATAGGCATTAAGAGGAACTGTCCGAATAGCAGCCGGCCAAAGAGACGCCACTCTTTGAAATGGTTCTGACCCAAACAACACATCCTATTCTATATGACCAACAATTCGCAACGGACGAGACCTCCTCTTGATGTAATGTAATGTTTGGTTGAATTTATAATACCACCTGTTATCGTTTTTGGAAAAAAAAAATAAAGAAAAAAGTAAAAGATGCCACTGAGCCACTGAATCTTTATAACCAATTGATAATATGAGTAATATGGTTAGAGCATGTCCACCCCTTTATAAAATCCTTCACCAAAATCAAAATTGAGTAAAAAACACTAAAACCCACACTCCACTCCTTTCACCAAATTTGGTTTTACTCAAATCTAGAACCAAATTTTCAAGCCTCTTTTTTTGCACTTTTATTTACCCTTTTGTCATTCAATGGTGTGGAATAAATCTTCACCGTTCAATTTGAGTAAGGGTTGGAGCATCTCCACTCCTTACCCAAATCGGATGGGGGCAGCGTCTTTGTGCGGCACTTGGAGCCGCCGTGCGTGTCGGTGCGATGATCGGAGACGTACATCGCGTAGAGCACGTCAAGTACTACAAGTGTACCCAAAATCAACTCGATCGGATATCGTTAATGGCGTCATTGGAACACAAATATCTTGAAAAGAATGAGTTCAATAGTTTTCATCCCGTGTTTCCGGTCATTTGTGTTCCATTTGTTTTTCAAGTTATACGTGTTCCGATCACGCACTTAATGATATCCGATCAAGTTGATTTTGGGTATACTTACAGTACTCGACGTGCTCTATGCGATGAACGTCTCCGATCATTGGACCGACACCGGCGCGGCCGCACTGGACGCTGCGCAGCACAAGGCTGCGTAGCACCCCCCCATCCTCCACTCAAATCATACATCAAACTCAAATTTGAGTAAAAAACACCAAAAAGTCCACTCCACTCCTTCACCAAATTTAATACTATTACTCAAATTTTGAAGGCTATTTTTTCCCCCTCAAATTTACAAAAATGCAATTAATGAGGCTTTTACTCAAATTTATGCCTAGATTTGTTTTTGCCCATTAGAGTGCTCCATACCAAATCAACTTTTTACTCAAATTTTTACTCAAATTTGGGTAAGGAGTGGAGATGCTCTAAGGAGTCATATCAAATCAAGTTTTTACTCAAATTTGAGTAAAATTTTGGATAAAGAGTGGAGGTGCTCTTATACAAATCATATTTTTCTGACAAATTGTCCACCAACTCGGGTTAGCTTAATTGAGCACTATTAAATACACTTCCATAAAGGACATCAATCATTGCCAAAAGCGAAGATTGATTATTTCCTCATTTCAGGGTATTTGTTTAGTTATTTATTCCCTTAATGGAATGTCAGTTGAATTTAGTAAGACAGGGCTTATGCCCTATTAAATACATTTCCATAAAGGACATCAATCATTGCCAAAAGCGAAGATTGATTATTTCCTAATTTCAGGGTATTTGTTTAGTTATTTATTCCCTTAATGGAATGTCAGTTGAATTTAGTAAGACAGGGCTTATGCCCTATTTTATGTAATTCAGATAAAGAGTGTATAAACTCGCATAAGAACAGTAGTGGAGAAAACTATGATGCAGCTGTTACAAATTTTCCCGGCATATTTTATGCAAGTGCTTTGTGCATATAACACAATATTTGGCTAGTAACACAGGGGTGTAAGATACTCGTGGAGAACGATACGTACATTTTTTGTGTATGATATTCATATTTTTTGGCGCATTTTTTTGGGGGTGAAGTTACGGATAAGAGTGTACAGTACATCCAGAGATCGGTACACATTTTTAGTTAAGTATTTATTGGTATTACTTATGCATTGTTTAAAAACATAGATGAAAATGAAGAATTGTAATTGCAGTGTCTGTGAATAGTGTTGTTCTCTTTATACACTTTATGAGTACAAATTCTATTTTGAATCTTCAAAATGCAGATTTGGATTGGAAATAACCCTCGAGTCTTGTGCGCCTCGACGAGACGAAGAGATCGGATTGAGCAGCACAGAGCTCTCACACACCGTTTGATTGTGGCGCATTTACACGGGAGTAAGATCTACACATTTGGAGTAATTCACGTAGAAGGCTGAAAAAAGGTATAGTCGGCTTTCCATTATTTGTCCAGTTAACTTTAAATTTGACTCAGCAGCATCTGGTTAGCACAATATTCCCCTGGTCTAGGGTATGTTTTCGAAGGTGTTTTTTTCGCGATTTCAGAATCGTTTTCACGTCGATTTGCTTGTGTGAGGAGTCATTTTTTTCTACTCTCAACATTGCAGATCAAACCTCACGCTCTGTTTTCAAAATTTCGACCACGAAGTTGCTGTATTGTCCGCTTTTTTTGGCGTTTTCTGGAAAGGAAATCGACTTACGTAGAGTGTATAGACATTTTTTAAGGATGAAATATCTTCAACTTTGGTGGAGTGTAAAGAGAATTTATGGCCAAAATATCTGTATATTCTGAAAAGATTTGACAAGAACAAATGAAAGGAAAAACATTTACCAAGGTATTCAAGTTATGCAAACTTTTAATGTTTGGGAAACTTTAGTTTTTAGAGGTTGTAGAATTTTCTTTTTAATTTATTCCACCTGTTTTGGAAACGTTTATTAGGGAATAATATTAGTAGAAGATCTTATTTAGTTCTGCCTTGTTTAGCACGATTATAGTTTTCTATTTTAAAATTTTCTAGAGTATTTCCTTATTTTGTTTTACTTAGTCTCTACTCCGAATTATAAGCTTAGTCCTCACTTATTACAATATTAGCTAAGCCTACCACTAGTATGAAACGGAGTAAACACTTGGGCTAGTATGAAACGGAGTAAACACTTTCTTGAGAGAGAGTTCTCTCTATATTTCTTGAGCACAAGCTTTGTTCAATCTTTTCTTGTGGATCCAAGAGCTCGTCTGTTAGAATGATATCTAACCATACATCTATTAGAATGATATATAGTTTCTCTTCCGCTACTACTGAGTTTCAATGTTGATTTTACTGTCACCTAACAAGTAACTGTTTGATCAAACACTTGATTGACTTAGCCAAAGTTCAAAATTGTGGTGTCTTAGTTTTTGAAAATGATTTTCACTTGTGGACCTGTGGTGTGGTTTTTCATGTAATTATTAGGTGTCAACCAGACACTCGAAAATAAAAGGCAAAAAATTAACTTTTGCGAAATCATTTACGGGGAAAGTATTTTGCACAAAGAGCCTTATTATAAATTAGGGTACTAATGGATTCGCCACTTATTACAAATCTTTTTATTTTTAACTGGACTGAATATCAATCTAAATTCAATGTTTTCTTCTTTTTTCATCAGGAAAAAAAAAAAGTATGTCTCCAATTATGTTAAACTCTAGTTTGTTGAGCCACTTAAATAAAACTGAAAGGAACTAAAATACACCGTTGGATATAATGTAGAGAAAATTTCTCACCAAAAAAGTAAAATCAAAATCCTGAAGTGGAATATTTTACTCTCTCTCTATGGATTGTCGAAAGAAAGTATTTTGGCTACGTCATTGCTCATGTTTTCTTTTTATTTAATTTTTTTTTCCGTTTGCTGCAGATGCAAAGAGCTTTATCTTCTCACATTTGAACTGCATCACGTAAACTTCTTACTTTTGGAATATCAGAAGAAATTACACCCTACCTAGAAAATGTGTAGTCCTCAAGGTATAATTGACCAGTTGGGTGGCCAGTTGGGAGGTCTAGCCTTTTGCGAAGCGGTCAAAGCAGGAAAATATGTTCTTCACTATAAGAAGAACCTCAGGAAATTGCAAGATGAACTAAAGGATCTAGACGATCGAAGGGAATGTATCACGATAAATGTTCGTGAAGCCATTGATAGTGGAGAAGAGATTATGCCGGATGTAAAAACTTGGCAAACGAAAGCGGACAGTATGAAAACTGATGTCGATCAACTTATCGGGCAAAGCACTGCTAAGGGAAACATGCACTGCATTGCATGCTCATGTCCTAACATCAAGTGGCGGTACCGATTGAGCAAACAAGCTGAACAGAAGATACTGGATGTCAAGGAACTCATTGCGAAAGGCCATTTTGATGAAATTTCACACCCTAGGCCGCCTCCTCCGGAGCTTGAATTCCCATCCGACGAGAATTTTGTTAACTTGGATTCTAGAAAACCAATTTTCAACAATATTGTGGATGCATTAAAAGATTCAAGTGTTAACACGATTGGAGTTCATGGGCCAGGAGGGGTGGGCAAGACCACATTAGTAATGGAGGTCGGCAAAAAAATGGGACATGATGGATATTTTAAACAAGTCTCACTAGCAACTATCCCTAAAGGTCTAAAAGTAGAGGAAATTCAATCACAATTGGCTAACGGCTTGAATTTCAATTTTGATCCAAAGAAGGGATCAAGAGCAGTTCAGTTGTGGAATAAACTCACCAATGGGGATAAGTATCTCATCATATTGGATGATATCTGGGAAAAGGTGGACTTTAAGGCTATTGGTATTCCTATCACAGATACACAGAAAAGTTGCAAAGTTTTGGTAACATCTCGGAATAGAGATCTGTTGTCAATTACAATGGAAGTCCAAAAAAAATTCTCAATTGCAGAGCTACCTGGGGTAGAAGCATGGGACCTATTCAAGAAAAAGGTTGGGAATTCTTTCGAGTCTCAGCCTGAATTAAGTACTATAGGACACAATGTGTGCAACAAATGTAAAGGGTTACCAGTCGCCATTAATGCAATTGGAGCGGCATTAAAAAATAAAGCAGACTTTGCGTGGAATGATGCACTCATTAAGCTAGAGAGGTATGAGCTTATGGACATTGTGGGAATTGACGCAAGTGTTTGGGCTTCTTTAAGGTTGAGTTACGATTTGTTGGGGTCCTCAAGTGCAAAATCTTGTTTCTTGCTTTGTTGTTTATTTCGTGAAGATGCCGAGATTCCAATCGGCGACTTAACGAGACATTGCCTAGCAAGGAGATTGCTCTCTCAAAATCCACGTACAGTAGAGGAAGTAACAAATTCTGTCTGTACCGTGATTGATGCCCTCAAATCAGCTTCTTTGTTGTCAAATGGTAGTCATGAGAACGTTGTCAAAATTCATGATATCATAAGAGATGTTGGTATCTCAATTGCACGCGAAAAAAATCCATTTTTTATAGAACATGGTGCTCTTCACTGGCCAGAGAATGGCCCTTCGTACTCGGCAATCTCATTGACATCGGGAAAAATTGAAGCACTTCCGACTGAGTTGACATGTCCAAAACTCCACACCTTGATGTTTGAGAATAGCAAACTTTCAGATCTCAAAGTTCCAGATGAGTTTTTTAGCGGGATGACCCAACTTTCAGTGTTAATTTTAACTCGGATACGTATGCGGAAACTCCCATTGTCACTTGGGAAATTGGCAAACCTTAGAATGTTATATCTGATTGAATGTGACTTGGCAGACATAGATATACTCGGGGATCTAAACAAAAGCCTTGAAGTCCTAAGTCTACGGGGTTCTAGTATTCAGGCTTTGCCACCAAAGATTGGACAATTGACTCGTCTACGAGTGTTAGATCTAGAAAAGTGCAACGAACTCAAGGTGATTCCACAAGGTGTTGTATCCAAATTGACCGACTTGGAAGAATTATACTTTCCTAATACATTTTACGAAGGGGAGGCCACAACTGACAAGAAACAGGACGCAAGCAGCAGCAACAATGTGAACCTTGCGAACCTCGAGGAGCTAAGGCTGTCATTGACTAGAGGTAAATTAACCGTCTTACATATCCGCATACCAGATGTCGAGCTATTGCCCAAGGAGGGCCTGAAGTTTGAGAACCTAAAGAGATTTAGGGTCTCGGTGGGTTCTAAATTCGAATATTATAAAGATTTTTCAGCAGCAACAAGGGTCTTAAAATATGAAGGGACAAGGGTCTTAAAATATGAAGGGATATCTTTAAGAACTGAGTTCATCCCTTTGGTAGACAACGCTGAAATGCTATACCTTAATGGCATTAAGGGTTTGAAGGAGGTGCTTCATGACAGTGGTGTTAGAAAAGGATTTCTTGACTTGAAATACCTCAAAGTTACATCATGTGATGATGACTTGGAATATCTTCTTGGTGAGCCAAAATCATCCGTGCAAAGTCATGGGAAAAATCTCTTACACTCTTTTAATAAGTTGACGGTGTTACTTATTGATAGATGTAAGTTAAAGTATCTCTTCTCCCCAATCACTGCAAGAGGACTTGTCCACTTGGAACAACTAAAAGTCAGCACCTGTGAGATCATGGAGGGAATAGTTGGATTTGAAGAACAAAATGATGTAAATGAACACGTAGGTGAGGTGAAGTTTGATAAGCTGAAGCGACTGGAATTGCAAAATCTACCAAACCTCATAAGCTTCTACGCCAAAAAGGAGAAGACACGAACAACCATGGGAAGTTCTTCTGCCCATCCCCTGCCTCTTTTCGATGAAAAGGTAAGTTTTATCATTATCCTTTCATTTAATTTACTTGGGTATTTAAATTGAGAAATGAATTGAACTTTTGACTTGTGCGCCACATTGACGATAAGCCAATACCTCAAAGTCTAGTTTAGAAGTTAGTGGAAAATAATGCGGGATTCTTATTTTAAATGCCCATCTACTTTTTTTGTCCTTATAAAATACATCACGTTTCAATTTCGTCCTTACAATTATTATCACATTATCCTATCAATATCTGTCCTTGTATTTTATTACAAAATTCAATATACCCTTCCATCAACTTTGCGACGGAAATTGCACACGTGTCAAAGGTAAAAATACATAAGACCACCACCTGGTATAAAAAAGGGGTGAATTGCTTTGTCCACCACCACTCGAGCCAACTATAGCCATCAGAATACCTCTACCTACCATAACCACCAAACTCAAACAAATACTAAACTCTGGCAATTACTTTTTATACTTCTCGGTCGGCATATTCTCTACAAGTCAAAGCTCATAAGGTCAAAACAAATAATGCTGATTTTTTTTTCTATGATCCGCAATAATGCCCAATTTCCATTACCCATATAGTAAAAAGTTGAGTTCTATTCAGCAGCATGTTTTGTCGTACAAAAAAGGGAGATTTGTTTGTTAGTAAAAAAATTGGAAAATATAAAACCAAATGTTGCCAAGGCCAATGACCATCCCTTTTGCTTTTATTCCTCTCCCTTCCCTTCTTCTTGACTCTTCCTCTTCGATAAGGTTGCCAACCAGACAAATACTATCAATTCAAGCCAGGTTTCACAGCCACCCCAGCAACTCCCATAGTCAGAATTTTCCACCCAAATGAGCCACATTAGCACTCTTCAAATTCCAGAAAAAAAAAAAGAGCCTTCCTTCACCACCCGTTGACGAAGACGGGTTGTTAGAGCTTGAAGCCATTAGACTGAAGGAAGAGGACGAGTTGTTGGATCTTTAATTTCGGTGGAATTTCGGGGTGGAACTTTATTTGGGAATTAAGAGTTTAGGATTAGGGTTTATAGGTGGGAAGAATATAGGAGGGTGGGGGAGATGAAGCAATTGCTAGGGGAGGGAGAGGGTATACCAGTCCCCTGTTGGTGCCCCGTATACAAAACGGTTCCACATCAGCCTCCCTGTTAACTACCTAAGCAATTTCCATCTATTTGTTAGCGGAAAGGGTAGCATTTGAAGTGAATATACTATAAGGGTAAAATCGAAATAAATTTTTTTAGAAGGACGAAAATAAAACTGACACTATTTTATAGGGACCAAATAAGTAGAAAGCCTAACAAAGGAAAAAAGAACGGAAATGCCTAAGCAACAATGCTATGGGTAGACCTAACTTGCACTCCACGGCCCACATGCACACCAAGGTGATGTGGTAGACAAGAAGAAGCCCATCATTTCAGGTGGGCCACACATTGGGCTTCTCCTTGTCTGCCATATCACATTGGTGTGCATGTGTGGTGCAAGTTAGGTGTACACATATCATTTTTGATGCCTAAGAATCCCAACTTTGTTAGGGGATAGAGTATCCCATTGACTTTTGCCATACAAATGCATAAAGTTAACCACAAGAAAGCGTAATAAAAAAAAAAAAACAGAAATGGCGTAACAAAAAGTGAAAATGTTTTATGGTGTTAGATTTATTAAAAGAAGGCATACCATTTTCAACAGATGGTGCATTAACATTTTTCAGAATCACATATCATCTTCAAAATAACTCATTTTATTATGTTTGTACCTGTCATAGCGTTCACCACAAACGGCATAACGTTCACCATGAAAAAGCATAACATTTTATGATTTGGGCACACTATTAGGTGGGGGTACATTAGCATTTCCCAAGGATGAAAGGCTCTTATTTGGAGGAGTTATGGTTTTCTCAAACCTTGTGAAGCATTTATTTGATAACGCTTGTTGAGCTACCTTTCCATGGATGAGTGCCTAACAATTCGTATATCAAACTACTTTTTAGGTTATTTTTCCTGTCTTGGAGAGATTGGACATAAGTGAGATGGGTAACCTAATCGAGATTTGGGACAAGCAATCAATTGCGGTCCTAGAAGAGCAAGGTTCTTTTTGCCAATTAATGGCTATGAATGTCGAAGATTGTGCTCAATTGACAAATGTGTTTCCATCCAAAATGCATTCACTGGTAAAGAATCTAAAAGAGCTACAGGTAGAGGGCTGTGGAATCATGAAGGGAATAGTTGAATTTGAAGGAGAAATTGATGAAGATGGACTGAAAAATGAGATATATTTCAGCAAATTGATTAAGTTGAGATTGAGGGATCTTCCAAGCCTCGTGAGCTTCTGTACCAAATTGGGGACGGTGGGCACAACCAACGACAATGCTACTATCCGTGCACAACCCCTTTTCAACGAAAAGGTACATTTGCTTAATTTATCAATATCCTTCTATCTTATTTTGAATCTTTTCCTACATGTTCTTAGACTATGCTATACATAAAATAGAGTAGCGTTATGACCTGTAGTCCTGTACTCTCTCTCTCTCTCTCACACACACACACACAAAGAAACGCACACTCCAGCTGATACTATGACCCAGCTGTAGACTTTCTTTAGTCCCCTTACTCTCTGATGTTATTTGAGCCCACTAAAACAAAATTTATGAAATTATTTTTCTCGCTAAAAGACCCTTAACGGCTACGATTATTTTTTTTTTCCGTGCAAAAAATATCCCGCAAAAAAATATTTGGGTGCCGCCAATTTTTTTGAATACAAAGGCGATGAAACATTTCCTCACTAAACTCGCCAATAGCTTTAAAGACAAAAACATGTTTCCTTGTAGTATGCTTTTGCAACACAGTATAGGCGAGGAAAGTGGGCAAGGAAATTTTTCCTCACCAATAACTTTAGCGACGAAATTTTTTCCTATACCACAATTTTGTTGGAGTGGCCCCTTTCTCCATTTCCTCCTTTTAAAGTGGAATGTCTTCTTTTTGTTGGTGGGATAAGAGAGAAATTGATTCTCACACACAACTCAAAACATATAGTATTAATCTAGCAACACACAAATACATGTACAATTCTCTCACTCTCACTCATGCACGTAGTAAATCTTTTCCCTCTCTCTCTTTAATTTTTCTACATTTTACACTCTGTACAATATATACTTATACATAAACAATAAAAATTCCAGTCACTAACGATTCGTATATCAAACTACTTTTTAGGTTATTTTCCCTGTCTTGGAGAGTTTGGACATTATTGGGATGGGTAACATAACAGAGATTTGGGACAAGCAATCAATTGTGGTCTTAGAAGAGCAAGGTTCTTTCTGCCAACTGATGGATGTGTTTGTCAATAATTGTGCTCAATTGACACATGTGTTTGCATCCAAAATGCTTCCACTGTTAAAGAATCTAAAAGAGCTACTGGTATGGGGCTGTGTAACCATGAAGGGAATAGTTGAATTTGAAGGAGAAATTGATGAAGGATTGAAAGATGAGATATGTTTCAGCAAATTGACTTGGTTGGAATTGTCAGTTCTTCCAAGCCTTGTAAGCTTCTGTACCAAATTGGGGACGGTGGGCACAACCAACGGCAACGCTACTATCAGTGCACAACCCCTTTTCAACGAAAAGGTAAATTTGTTTTATCAATATCCTTCTATCTTATTTCGAATCTTTTCCTACTTGTTCTTAGACTATGCTTTACATGTAATAGAGTATCGCTCCTTGCACAGACGAAACGGAACTACAGGATAGCACCGCCACCTTCATCATTATCAGATAGTCATGCAAATTAACCCCCCCACCCCAAATGCATATACAATTCTTTGACTCTCACATCACTCACTCTCACTTATGCACGGAGTAATCTCTCTCTCTCTCTCTCTCTCTCTCTCTCTCTCTCTCTCAGAGTATCGATTTACACACTGTACACAACACATACATTAACAATATAAATTCCAGTCACACAAAACACCTACGAAATTGACTCCACCAACTGAATAGTTGGGTTGACCCCTCTCCTTTACTCTCATCTCCCATCTTGTCTGTCCAATCAGTCACACAAGCTCCACTTACAATAAATAAGATCATATTTCCCACATTTTTTAGTTAACTTTTATTTTTTGTGTTAAAGGGGTTCTTTTCCAGTCCGCAGAGGAATGTCTTCTTTTGAGTTACCTTTTATGATTGTCACGTGAAACTCTCTCTTCCTCCGAGTATTCATGAAAAAACCTAGTTGAACAATCATCGTTGCGTATCCAATTTTTTAACTGTAATGGGTAACAAGTAGTAGTTGGCATACTAAAAAAGGCCACTCCAATATTACTCCTAATTACATCTCACCTAATTAGACGACCATATGTACATATGGCTATATGTATCACTAAATAAGTGTACATAAAGTATTTCACTGGTATAACTTAATGGAACATAATCTGTCAAATTGGTAGAGATGAAAACTTACATGGTAACCCCAATTAGGACTATCACTTAATTGATCCTAGAAAACTAAATGTCATGGGATTTGTGAGCGGTGATTGAATCAATCTGATTTTTATCAAAGATAAGATGCACATATGGGCCTACGCAAATAAAAAAGATCTGATTATGAAAAAAGGACATGGCTGGCAAAGTTGAATACTCGGCAACAGCTGCAACACAGTAAATTGAGTTTACTTGAATGTCTTTGTTTTGTCAACTTTGTGAAAATTTTTCGTACTAGTAATCTTTGCGGTAGGGGAAGAGAACAAGACAAGATTTTAGTTATCAACTTTAACTTTTCATTATTGGGAATTTAAAGAGGATTTTACGATTAAATTAATTCGGCCGTTGTTCTATGAACTTTTATGGGTGAAAAATGAAATAAATATAGAAATAGTATGGGCTTTTGATTTAAACAAAGGAAAAAGGAAGGGAAATGACTAAGTACCCCAAACTCCGTATGTCTTTCTCCCCTATCAATCTAATTTGTTATTTATACATGTTTACACTACAAAATTTAGAATTACCAATGTCTGCAAAATATATATACTCAAACACAGTGACAAATCTAGGTTATCTAATATATGACTTTGTAGTTTTATTTAGTTTGTTGGGATTTTTATTTAAATTTAACATTTGTTGCCATGTTTTTCATTATTTGGCATGAATATGAAATATGGTGTACTGGAAAAAAAACTTGTGTTTTTCAATATTTTAGTTAGGTAACTTTCGGATCGGGGTGGCGATCCCCGGCCCGATCCCTGTTAGGAGCGGGATGGAGGGTGGAGGTGATTCCATGTTTCGGGAACAGGTCGGGGATGGAGGCTGCAGCTAGGGGATTCGGGGAACAGAGGCGGGCATGGTCAAATTTGTCCCCGATCCGCCTCATTGCCATCCCTAAATGTCATGGAATTTTGTAAGCGGTGCTTGAATCAATCTGATTTTTATCAATGAAAAAGATCTTATTATGGAAAAAGGACGTGGCTGGCAAAGTTGAATACTTGGCAACACAGTAAACTTAGTTTACTTGAATGTCTGCTTTTTCAACTTTGTGAAATTTTATCGTAATAGTAATCTTTGCGGTAGGGGAAGAAAACAAGACACGTTTACTATAAACTTAATTTTTTTATTAACTATAGAAATGATATGGGCTTATGATTTAAACAAAGGAAAAAGGAAGGGAAATGATTAAGTACCCCAAACTCTGTCCGGGTAACCGTAACACCGCTGACTTAAACCACACAAATGCAGAATGCTAATCACAAGAAAGTGTAACCAAAAAATCAGAAATGGATTAGTAATATACACCAATGTCGTATGAAGATTAATACCATTAACGGTGTAACATTTACAAAAAGAAGGCTGAACATTTTAACCAAATGAAGCATAACATTTTAGAAATCACTTATTTTACGTGGTCCTCCGTGACACCCTCATAACATTCACCACTAAAAGATATATTATCCAAAATGGAAAAGCATAACATTTATGATTTGGACACATCCTAAAGTGGGGTTACCTTAAAAATGAAATTTCCTATTTGGAGGACAGTTTGTGTAAAGGTTTTCTCAAACAACTAACATATTTATTCCTTTTGTAGCATTTATTTGATAATGCTTGGCGAGCTATACCTTTCCATATATGGAGGAATCCCTAACGATTCATATATCAAACTATTTTTAGGTTATTTTCCCTGTCTTGGAGAGATTGGACATTCGTGGGATGGGTAACCTAACAGAGATTTGGGACAAGCAATCAACTGCAGTCTTGAAAGAACAAGGGTCTTTCTGCCAACTGATGGATGTGAAGGTCGGTAATTGTGTGCAATTGACACATGTGTTTCCGTCCAAAATGCATGCACTGTTAAAGAATCTAAAAGTGCTAAAGGTACGGCGCTGTGGAACCATGAATGGGATAGTTGAATTTGAGGGAGAAATAGAGGTATGTTTCAACCAATTGAGTGCTTTGAGATTGGAGGAACTACCAAACCTTGTAAGTTTCTGCACCGAATTGAGGACAACCAACGGCAATGCAACTATCCTCGCACAACCCCTTTTTAATGAAAAGGTACGTTTTCTTTATCATTATCCTTCTATAGTTTGAATCTTCATCTTTAATTAGGGTGACATTAAGACTGGTAGTTATGAAAGTTACCTAGTACACTTTTTTCTTCTTCTTCTTTTGGTACCACAATAGAAGCATGCCACAAATTAAACAATTAGCCTTTAGCCTTTAGAGACCTCCGGAATGGTAATCTTATAAATTTGTCACTACTCTTATCCTTATTTCAATTTGATTTCCTTAGCCAAGATCCCTTAATCAATTAGCCTTCTAATTATCAGAGCACCTTCCGCCATTATTTTTCTTCTTTTCAAGAGGAATGGCTTCTTTTGTGTAATTTTCTATTTATGTGGAAATGGATTTCTCTTCAGACGTACTAGATAGTCCCCTTGCAATCGAGCGTAAGTGACGTGACCTGTTATAATCGATGATCACGTTAAAGAGTTTCTTGTCTGAGTTTGCATGAAAAAAACCTCGCTCATTAATTGATAATCAGTGGAATTATCACGTTAAAGAGTTTCTTGTTTGAGTTTGCAAATCTAATTTGTACTCAGTGGGATGAGCGACCAGTCCAGCTAGTTTGATGACATACTAAACAAAATTGAACGTTACGGAATTTTGCGAGGGGTGATTAAAATCAATCTGATTTTTATCAAATTACGATAAAATGCAAACATGGGCCTAACAAATAACAAAGACTTGACCACGTAGATTTTGTTGTTCTTCTTCCTCTTTTCGTGCCGTTACTCTCTCATGTTATTTGAATCCCTTCCTCAATTATTTACTCTGTTTTCAAGTGGAAGGGTTCATTCCAAGTCATTTCTTAATTTTGAAACGACAAAGATTACCACTAATAGGGTTGGTAGCAGCAATAGGTTTTTGAGTTACAAATCGATCAAAGAACTTCTTTTAAGGCATTAATTTTGTATATGATTAATGTTGTATGTTAAAAGTAGTAGCAATTCATCACATAAATTAAAAATTGCAACAAATATGTTGGTTTGAAGATTTAATATCAAGAGCTCTTGATGTGCACAGAACTTTAAAATAGAAGAATTAAAGGTGATCGAAAATTGAGTCAATATGTCTTCCATAGTAGCTCTTCATACTTTGAGACTGGAATATCGTGATTCTAACCAGATAGTATGAATTTTAGAGTTTGGTTGTACCTCCTTATTATTCACTCACAAGTGAATATGTTGTACATTGCTTTGCAGGTTGCTTTCCCTGCCCTGGAAGAATTAAGTATTTGGAATGTGCCTAACATAACAGAGATTTGGGACAAAAAATCACTCCCAGAATCAGAGAAAGAAACTCAATCCTTCTGCAAACTTAGGGACATTGATATACGTTATTGTGATCAACTGGTGTATGTATTGCCTTCCTATATGCTTCCTCAGTTACAGATCAATTTGCAAAGACTCTCGATATGGAACTGTAAGGAGGTGGAGGTGATAGTCTCAAAGGAGTTGAAGGAGAAAGAAGCAACCGAGAATGAGATCATCGTGTTCCATCAATTAAAGAAAGTGTGGTTTTGGCGTTTACCTAAGCTCAAAAGTTTCTATACGGGAACAGAACTCCTCTTCTCCCACAAGGTACACAGGTCCTTACCCTTTTTTTCCGCTTTTTTGCTTGATCATGGCCCTGAGTATATCACATGAAAGTGAGCACCCATTTGTAATCCTGTAGTTTACTTGAAATTGGAAAAGGACTGGATCCGCAAGTTCGAACAGCAACTAGAGTCCCAAATCAAGCTAAATTGCATTTATCAAGTAAATTTGACCAACCGGCTAAACTATCCAAGGAAATTTTAATGAATCAATCAATCCATAGTTAAAGATTTTTTCACGACGGAGACCCAATTCCTCATTCGACCAATCCAATGTGAGAAGTTTTTTCACGTTTGCCGTTTATTGTTCCAGCCGGTACCCAAGTTTCTCAATGCTGGTAATTCCTTTCCTACATAGGATTGGGAAATTGGTGATTAGGGTGATGAGGCAATTACATGATCGAATGGCATTTGAAAGTTACCAAAGAAACATTCAAGTAACAGGATTTTTAAGAGAGAGGGTGCCGTGGTGAGTCGGACTTGGGGCTGCAATATTGGCATTTGGGATTTGCTGTTATGGATGCTGGATTGGCATGGGTTTCGAGTGAGGGTGCGGTGGTGAGTTGGATTTGCTGCGATTGATGGATTTGAAAGGTTTGATGGCTTGTGATTAAAAAGGGGTTTTGAAATTCGACTAAGAGGGATTTTGGAGTTCGATTGAGGTGTTTTGTGGTGGCAGTACTGGGCTTCCTAGGATTTCATTGGAGGTGGTCTGAAAGGGGGTTATCGGCGTCCGGCGATTTATGAGAGTACTAGTTAGGATGTGTTTTGATGGGCGCACATATTATCTTGGAAATGGGATTTTTTGTTGGCCATACCTAATTAGCACAACACAGTTTTCTGGAGGATTTGGTAAAATCTACCTTTTTGTTGGCAACTTGTCAATAATATTTTGTTTTTCTCTTTTGTTTTGTTTTTTTTTTAAAAAAATCGAACGGTAGTCAAATGTCTTTAAACCTCTCAATAGATTTCTTATGTAATGATTTCATATTTGTCTCATTTGAGATTGCTTTTTAGTAGTATCTATAAGTTTTACAGTGTTAAGTACAATGACGCCTTGTTTTGGAGGGATGGTTTTCATATCGAAAGATATACACATCTAACTAATTTCCTTTTAGGTAATATGTACTAATATTAAATATGACTTTGTAACCGTATGGCTTGGTAGAACATTTTTAGCTATCATTGAGCATCAACCTATTCCGATATCAATAACGGAATAGATTCCTACTCAATAATACCGAAGGTGTTCGGGGGCTATTACGGCGCTGATTTAGGGAATGTGGGGGGAACTGTTTTTGGCGGTGGTTTGGGTGCTGTTTTGGTGCTCAACTTGGGGCTGTTTTAGGTGTAATGTAGAGGCTGTTTTGGGTTTGTTTTGAGGCAGCAGAATGGCGGCAATAGGTATTTGGTTGAGGCAGGCAGGATGGAGGTAAAGGGGTTACCTTCAAAGCTTCTGCTAAGTGCATTTTTTCTTCTTCTTGTTGTTTATGCTTTAAAAAAAAAAAAAAAAAAAAAAAAAACACTTCGAAAGGCAGAGGAATATTTTGAAATTTGCAGGTAGCAATAGTGGGAGAGTATTATGCCCTATCTATAGTGGGAGAGTATTATGCCCTATCTGAGGCTCTTTCAATGCCTTTACTTTTTTAATTGTACAGGCTTTTTTTTTTTTCAATCCTCGTGACAATTGAGAAATTTTTTGCCCCAAAAATAAAAGTCATGGCTTAAAAAAATTCAGAGAGAAATTTCTCTATTCACTAATCGGATAAAGTTTTTATTGTGGTTAATATACTATACTTGCGCATCTAAAAAGATTTTCATTAGAGAGAGAGAGAGATTTCTCTTTTAAGATTTTATCAATTCACACATTCTGATTTTGACGTAATAAAAAAAATTAATTTATCAATTTCGGCAAGTGTATCATACCCAATATATTAGGTTATCATTTTTCCCTATCTCCTAATGTGATAAATTTTGTATTTTGCTAAGTATATAGTACACTTATCAATGTTTATCATTTTTTGAGTACATTTTACCATTTTTTTTCTTCTTTGAATGATTGTAAGGTCGTCGAGGATTTCTAATCGCAGTGGTGGAGTCACTGTAGGGTTAGGGTGGCACCAACCCCATCCCATTTGTTAAATGAATTTTTGATTTTATACCGCCCTAATTCAATTAGACACCTACTGGTATTCAAACAACTTTATATTTTATATAGATAATATAAAATATCACATTTTAATAAATGAACAGTTTGGATGGTAATAATATTAAGTTAAATATTTTTCACTTGAAGACCATAATGGAGTTCAACCAAATTTTTATCCTGTTAACGAAAAATGAAGCCCAGTAGAAAATAATCAAAATATAATTATAGTATACCTGCAACATTTTTTTTCACACTTTTAAGGCTAATTTACAACAACAAAATTAGATTCTACTGAACAGCACTACTCTTGACTTTAAATCCTAGCTCCGCCATTCACTGATAGTATGACTCTGGAAGGGAAAAAAAAATGACCATGACTTTTTCTTATCCACTTTTTTGTTGGGAGACATTAATGAAGTTCTCATTGGTAAGTGCAGACTTGGAAAACTTGATTGTGTATGTAATTTTCGGGAACGAAAATGTGTAATTGATGCTTAATTAATGTTTCAGTTTGGAAGCTTTTAATTGAATCTTAAATCTGTACGACCAATATATAATAAAATGGAAAGTGCAACAAATATATATGGTGTGTCCGAATATCCAATTCCAAGAGCTCTTGATGTGCACAAAAACTAGAATTTAGAAGAATGCAAGATGATCGAATTGAGTCAATATGTCTACCATATCCCTATATTTTAAGACTCGAATTTGGTGCTTCTAAATAAAGATGGATTTGAGCTTGATTGGACCTCATTGTTATTCAATCACTAGTGTATGTGTTGTCGAGATCTTTGCAGGTTGCTTTCCCTTCCCTGGAACATTTACGTATAGATGGTTTGCCTAAGATAAAAGAGATTTGGCCGTACAAGCAACCACACCCAGAACCAGGACAAGAAGCTGAATCCTTCTACAAACTGTCGACCATTCGCGTTGTGGGTTGTGACCAATTGGTGTATGTATTTCCCTTTTATATCCTTCGTCAGTTACAGCATCTGGAAGAACTCAGGACAACAGATTGTGAGAACCTGGAGGTGATAGTCTCAAAGGAACTGAAGGAGAAAGAAGTGAACCACAATGATATTGTGTTCCCTCAGTTGTGGGCTGTGATCCTCCGTCAGTTACCTAATCTCAAAAGATTTTGTAGTGAAACGCAACTTTTCTTCTCGGACAAGGTAGAGTGTTCCTTACCCTCTTTACTTATCCTTGCCATGAAACGAACATATGAGTTTGTAATTGCACCCAACTCCCTCGCCTCCAACAAAGATCACAAAGGACTGTCTGAAATAGTGCAATTATTATTATTTTTGTAATAATACGAAAATCTATATTGTACCATTACGAAAATCTTAATTTGGAGGCTGTTGTTTCCCTGCATTCACCGAGAAAGGACACCCATTTCAGTTTTTATAATCTCTGAACTCACCGCAATCCGACGCTAAAAACTCCATATCAATACATTCACCGGAAAACAAAGACCCAACGCACGGGAATCCATCGAGAAATAAAAATAAAAATAAAAATAAAAAACCACTCTGTTTCGAATGAGTTTTTCATGTCTTCTATAACCTAGATGCAAAATGTTATACAAAAGCTACCCCAAAAAAAGGCACAATACAACGAATTCCGCCGACTAACAATGAGGGGATATCTTGATGTTCTAGTAACGAACAGACTAAAAACAGGGTATAGCTTGAGGTTTTAGTAACTAACAATGGCTGAAAGCTATTCATCCCTCAGAAACTTCTGCTGCCTTGCAACAAAAGCCTCCACAGTCCGCCAGAACTCTTTGCCACTCATTTCCTCCTCTGCATATGAACTCACCACCGGTGGAATTTCCCGTAACTTTTCGGTCGCCGACCGCCTCAATTACCTGCTCTGTTTCTCACCACCCCTGTTAATGCTCTGTTTTTCACCGTCCCGGTTTAAATTCTCCAATTGACACCTATATATTTTTCTCTGTATAGTTTCGATCTGTATCAGGCGTAACTGTATCCTCTCTCCTCTGACACTCACCCACACTTTTTTCCACATACTCTGCACAG
The DNA here is from genome assembly GCA_016920895.1 of Vaccinium myrtillus. Classification (NCBI taxonomy): domain Eukaryota; kingdom Viridiplantae; phylum Streptophyta; class Magnoliopsida; order Ericales; family Ericaceae; genus Vaccinium; species Vaccinium myrtillus. The sequence continues at coordinate 14,104,326 of CM029280.1, forward strand.
AAATTGGATCTGGTTTTGTTTCCAGTAGTATTGTTCTTTCCAGAAAGCCAACCGGATTTTAAAAACAGATTGATGACAATCGCATTCTCGATTAGGAACACGAACCGGGGATCAAACAAAATGCCGAAAGAATTTGTCCATATTTTTTTTCAAAGTTCCACGTGCACACGCATTGCCTGTGGCCCGGCCTCTAGTTCCAAATTTATAAGCTACCAGTAACCTTCCCTGAAGGGTATGAAACGGTTTGAAACATGTGCATTTGTAATGGTTGAACGTTTGAACCTTTAAGAAACTGATGCACCAATTGGGTACACACTAAACTATCTATGTGAATTTTTATGATTCTGCGACTAGTACTCCTACGACCAACCCAAAATTAATACTAGTTTTGTATTGTATCTACGTTGCCATTTGATATCTATTATTGCAATTTGAAAAGTAGTCCTATGTTTATGATAAATATTGATGGGCACGGAGGGTCTCCTTGGATTGGGTTATATAATGCCTCTCCATGCGATCACTCTAAAATTAGACTTGCGAGTGCAATGACAAATGCCATAAAAGACTTAATTAAAACCTTCTCTAAATCCTAGAAAGGGTGAAAAAAGGTCTAACAAGTTGTATTAGAGCTATAAGTCATTGGTTCAAATCGCGGAAGCGTGTGACATAGTGATTGTTGGACCCAGAGTACTCTCATAGATTTGGTTATTTACACAATGTCACATCCACAACCGCCCTTGAAGTATATTAGATGGTGCAATGTTGAATGCACCATAGAATACTTAAGTGAAACTCTCCCTAACACAAATTGATTTAAGGAAAGTTTGTGGAAAATTGTCAGACAATTACAATTTCATGCTTTATACAACCCTATGATGTTATTTTGTCTACTATAGGTTATGTATTGGTCCACGACCATGTAATATAGGGAATGGCTTCATAGTGGTACAATATATCCAATATTACTTAGTAAATGTTCCCCAGATCGATGGTGAAAAAGGCTCCTCCTAGTAGATGATCAAAATGCCTTAGTAACCCGTCAGTAAAATTGTCACAATATTCTTAGTAACTTCTAAAATGAAATTTCTGCTTATAACATTCAATTTTAATTTCCTTAGTAGTGTCTATTGTATCTAAATTGCTATTTGATATCTATTATTACAATTTGAGAAGTATTGCTATGTTTATGACAAATCAATTCCACCGTACGTATTAGGTAAACGACCAGAATGTCAATAATTTTGAAGCTGGAATAAAGTTTAATGAAATGATTATTGATGGGCACGGAATGCTCCCATGAATTTGGTTACAAAATATCACTTCATGGACCGCTCTAAAATTTACTTTCGGATGCGATGTCTAATGTAACAATAGACTTCCGAGCACCAATTAGTTTAAGGAGAAATGGTGAATAATCAATCTGACAAGTGGTATTAGTGTTAGGAAGCCATGGGTTCGAATCGCAGGAGTGTCATCATGACAGAGGGTTTGTTGGGTCCAGAGTGCCCCATGGATTTTGTTACACAATGCACTACTTGCGGCCGCTCTAAAAACAAACTTACGGGTACAATGTCAATTGTCATAACACACTTAATTGGAACTCTCATTAACCACTGGCAGAACAAAGAGGGGGGCACGTGCCATCCACGGTTCTTTTAAAAAAAAAAAAAATTGAAAGTTATTTTCTAGATAGATATATTGTAAGTGTCGAGATTTGGTATCATTGGCAGCGTGTAGTCTAGTCTAGTGGTAAGTAGCATTCCCTCTATGAAAGTTATTATATCTGTCTTCTTTTCGCACCATAAAAGTTTGGGCCCATTGTGATTCGAACCCTTGTCCTCTAGGTTAGAGTAGCTCATCTATTGCCACTAGACCAGTGACAATGAATGCAAAGCAAGCCTCTAATATTTTTTATATATCTGAACCTATAATGGTAATAGTAATTCTCCCGAATATTTTTTTCCAGAATTTTAATTCTCTTATTTTTACGAGAATGATGTTGTTTACACTATAGATGATTAACCTATACGAAGGCCAGTGTGTTTTTTTTTATTATTTATTATTATGTATAGTCAATCTAAGGACATGTACTTATTTTTTACATGAAATATATTGACTTTTTTCGGTGGCACCCTCACCTCCAAATCCTAGTTCCGCCACTTTCATTAACACAAATTAGTTTTAGGAGGATTAGTCCAAAAATGGTCGGACAATTTCAATGTAAAACTTAAAATAACTTTGTGACGTTTTTTCTTTCCTCTATAGGTTCTGTATTTGTTAACGATATCATGTAAATAAAGGGAATTGGCTCATCGTGGTACAATGTACCCATTATCTTGTAATCCCTTTTTTAGCAGATGGTGGAGTGGAACTTTAGCTCCTCCTACTAGAAACCCTAATTTCAGTTAGCATAATTGATTCAATTAGTTACTAACGATTTGATAACATCAATTTTGTTGCAGCATGCATTCCCAGCGTTGGAGGATATAAGACTACTCGATAGACGTTTAGAGTTTCTCCGAAATGGGACTTCCATGAAAGAGGTATCCACTTAACTTGTTCTTGTCTGCTTCAAATATTTAATTTTTTTTATTAGCTTCTAAGTTCTCCACTTTCTTTGGATTAGGAATGTGGTACAAGTGGCAAAGAAAATGACCAGAATGGTGAAGAAGGCCGAAGATCATAATAAGGGTACGGCTACGGAAGTAAAGAACCTCATTTTTTTTTCATTTTCTTTTTTCTCCTCTTAATTGAGTCTATTAAAAAACATAATCATGTCACCTGATTTTTATTGAAGAATTATCATAATTGATAGGCTAAACAAGATAAACGACAAATGCAAGATAGGCTTTCATTTATGAAGCAAATCACAAATACTATCATGTAAGTTGAAAAAATCTTCTTTGGCTGTTATACTGAATAGTTCTACACATTGCTATTAGTTGCGTTTGTGGTTGTTGCGTCACTTGTGTGGAGAGAGATGGTGATTTGTGTTATTGGGGTACTGCGTGGCTGTGATGAGAGTGGTGCCCGAGCCAATAGGTTTAAAGTGCTCTTCCTTCGATCATTGATGAGGCCTAGGCTGCATTTATAAGGGGAAACAAATCTTGGATGGAGCTCTTGTTGCAAATGAAATCATTCATTTTTGGAAAAGTAGTGGTGCTGGAGGCTTGATTTTAAAACTTGATTTTCAAAAGGCATATGATTGTGTAAACTTGAAGTTCTTGATTAGAATGCTTTTAAGAGGTTTCAGTGGATTATGGAATGTGTTTCATCCGCCTCATTATCCACCCTTATAAATGGCCAACTGAATTTAAGCCTCAGAGGGGTTTGAGACAACGAGATCCCTTATCCCTTTTTCTGTTCACCGTGGTGGTAGAATCCTTAGATTTAACATTCGAAAGAGCAAGGCTGTTGGGGATGACCAGAGGGGTGCAAGTTGGCCAAAATGGAGAGGTTGTGTCTCATTTGCAGTTTGGCAATGACACAATCTTGTCCTGTAACAATGATTTGAGTCGAAGTCTTAAGGTGTTTTCAGCTCTTTTCTGGCCTCAAAATCAATTTATCCAAGAGCCTTCTGTGTGGGTTGGATGTCTTAAGATCAGCTGGTGGATATACTGCTATGGCACGGGACTCTTTATAGTATGTTTACTGTTTACAATTAAATCTGCAAATTCTCCGTGGGAGGAACTTTTTAGCGGAGCCGCTTGTGGATTCTATTTGGAAAAACTCAAGCCCTCTTCAAGTGGAGATGTTTTGTTTGGCAGGATGTCCAAAATAAGATTGCCACCAGGTCCATTCTTGCTAGAGTAAGCATTATCAATCCGGATCTCAACCTCTGCCCTTTGTGGCTCTCAGGTATCTGAAACCCCTTTTCACCTTTTTTCTCATTGCAACTTTGCCTGGAAAATCTGGGCTGCATTTCTAAACTGGGGGGGGGGTGCGGTGGTTCTGCCCACCTAATTAACTTGACAGCTCTAATAGAGTTTTGGACTTTTGGTTATATGGTAAAATGGTGCTGGGAATGTTGGAGTATATTTGCAGTGTTTTGCTCTTCCTGGGGTCTTTTTGGTTTCTTCATCCGACCTGTGTTTTTTCTTCAACTTTGTATTTTTTACTTTCCTCTGCCAGTTTCTTCCTACTCCGCGTTTTGCTAGTTTTCTTTTTTCGTTTTGTTGGAGGCTTGCCGCTTCTCAATTTACTCGTTATCAAGTTTCTAATATGTATATCTCTTTCGCCGATCAAAAAAATTAAAAAAACATTCTAGACCGATCTAGAGTAGTGTGAAGATTATTCTTCAATCTTCTATAGAATTCTTCACTGTTTTAGAATATTCTTGTTTAGTGTTGTAGGTGTAATTTATTTGGAGGATTCTAAATGCATGGAGAGTCAGGTTTGGCTAACATTGTAGTTTTGAAAATTTGAGAAATCTAGCTATAACAATAACTGGAAAGTGGTTGGGTGCTCCAAGAAATAACACGTGGTTCTCCAAATTCAAAATGATCGGTACTCGCAGTGGGACCTACCGACTTCAACCCAGTGACTTGAACGTGCTGTTGTCAATTGGTGGTTTGGTTGGCATTGAGCATCAAGAAATTTTCAAGAAAAAAGCTGCCTGTGCAAACAAGTTACAACAAGGAAAGAATTGGAAACAAAGTTAAAAAAACTCTCTCTCTCTGCAATTGCAAAAATATAAGAAAAATATTGGCGCTTTAGCTCGTTTCCACTTAGAAAAGGTGCAGCCGAAACTATAGGCATTGTGATGCGAAGAGGTTTTGCTTGGAGATATAGAAGGAACGTGTATCAAGCGCGCAAAATTTGTGAAAGTAACACACGGATACTCTACTATAGTAGGTATTCAAGAATCCGCCAATAAAATTTTCAAAGAAATTACTTTGAAAAGTAATCTATATGGAACTTTTGACGCATTTTAATTTTTGTTAAGAAAATAGATAAATTAGAAGCCTTTTCTAGGAATGGGCATCGGCCGTAAATCTTCTTTCTCCCTAGATGGAGCAAGATAAAGAATGTTTTTGAAATTTAAATGACATAAATTGCCCATAAATTGACATAAATTTGCCCGTAAATTGTAATGAGGCAATTCTTAGTAATGCCCCTATTCACCAGCACGCATTTCTTCTCACCAAAGATGGGAAAATTTTCCTATGGTTTCGTGAGGAACACTTCAATATGTTCTCATTTTGCAATTCCTTATTATTGCGTACATGCGCTTCCTCCCTAGCTACGTGAACTTCTCTTCCTTCTAAAACCTCCAAAATAAAAATCTAAGCTCTTTATGGCAAAGCCACTGCCATATCTCCTAACCTTGCTGCTCTGCATTTCCTTGGCCATTCCATCAGGTTAGTCAAGCCGGTTTTCGTTATAAGATGTATACGCGCGTAATGAAAATCATGAGAAAAATCAATGATCGTCAGCATTTAGATTATCGTAGTCTGGTGTAGCGTTTTCTATATTTTGAATGAACCATACTTTACGTACAAAATTTATATGTAGAAATTTCTTGACTGCACGAGGTTTCTTCTTTGTTCCAAATGACGATAATGGCAGGGGCTCGGGATGAGACAGGGGGGTTGAAACGACGTCGGTTAGAAAATGTGAAGCTTTTTGTGTTTGGAGACTCTTACGCTGATACAGGGAATTGTCCCAAGTCTTTGGCAAGCTCGTGGAAGGAACCGTATGGGATCACTTTTCCCGGTGAACCCGCCGGCCGGTTCTCCAACGGTCAAGTCCTAACTGATTATATAGGTTCTCCCTCCGGACCCTTCTATCTCCTTCTCTCTTGTTCTTGTTTTTATTGTAAATTTAATTTAGGTTGGAAACTGCTTTAATACGAAATTAAATAAAATTGCTTTGAAGTTCAAATTCCCGTATCTTGTTTTCGGTTGTAGTAGTACTAGCGGAATGCCGATGCTTGAAGACACTTGCAAATAAAATTAGACTTCACAAAATATTAACCACTTCAGCACAATATAGATGAAAATAAATCTAGCGAACTATCATAAATAAAGGTAATTTGTAGATAATTCTTATCTAGACCTCCTCGGCCCTTTTGAGCATGCTCTATTATTGACCAAACCAAGCAACTCATTATATGTCCTCTCGAATTGGCCTATCAAAAAACTCCATGGTGTAGTACATGGGTGGAAATTCTCGTATTCCATATGTATATGTTCCTGCGGCTCGGATGACTATTCTTGTTCATATCGCTACGGCTATAAACACTTTCGTGTTCCTATTAACAAAACATCCCCTTTTTCTTCGCTTTTTCGGAACTGGTACAGAAATTGGTGTTTTTTCTACGTTCTTTACCTTAGTTACTGTGTGTTTCGGGGTGCAAGACCTAAAAGTAACAGCAAGTTTGTAGATGGGAACTGGGAAGATAGGACCGAAACCAACGTCGAATAAATGCTGGCCATACCAAAAGAACTAACCCAATTTAATAAATCTTGGCTTTTGAAATTTGAATCCTTCGTCTAATTTCAACTTTTCGATCGAAGGCCAAGATTGTGAAGCAAAGTTAATCTACGGTTGAACAAAGTAATTATCCTTTTTCATTACAAAAATAATAATAATAATTATCATTCTTCATTTCAAAGTTCTTTTTGGGAAACAATCTAATCCTTAAAAATTGGGTAAGAGATTCAATCCCAGCCTTCCAAATTGCCACGGAGGATAAAATCGATGAGCCAAATAACATGAAGGGCTAAATTTGTTTTTGAGTTCAGAATGGGACTTATATGATGAGTGCACCAGGACATGCTACGTACTCTTGTTTTACCTAAAGTTAGTTGAGGTTTGTTTGGCAATTAATTAGGTAACGGTTCTTTTGGACTTTCATGATATGCAGCTTCATTTCTTGGTATACCATCTCCATTGCCTTACCAATTGAGAAAACTGGCAAGGAATCATTTGGCTTGGGTATGAATTTTGCATATGGAGGGACAGGTGTCTTCAACACATTGGCCAAAGAGCCAAACATGACAACCCAAATCGATTTATTTCAACAACTTGTTGAAGAAAATGTGTACACCAAACAAGACCTAAACTCCTCCATTGCTGTGGTGTCTGTTGGGGGCAATGACTATGCTACATATATGGCAACTGATGGCAGCCTACGGGTGAGTTGTTAATCTAATTTATCTATACCATAGTTGGTGGTCTAATATCTGTCTTGGCTGTGATTTTTTTTTTATTTTTTATTTTAGATTATTGGTTTGTCACAATGAGAGAAATCTAAAAAGTAAAGAAAAATTATAAAAATATTTTAAAAGTTTACTAAGATAAAAATAATTCAATTTTTTTTTGGGATTATTGGATTAGTTTTTTCTTTATTCACAAAAATTTTAGTTAATAATTTTTTGCTCTTTATATTTCTCTCGTCGAGACGAATCAATAATTCACAAAAAAAAAAAAGACGACGCAAAATTAACAAATGCAAGTTCTTTGCCAAAGCATCTCTAAGCAGGGACGGATCTTATTATTATAATCGTGGAATTTTTCTCATTCAATGATCTTGCTAAATTAAGATATTCATTATGGACTAGAAGTTTATAATGCATCCTTTTTATATAAAAATTTTTTCAAAAAATGAGCACACAATCTTAGACAAAACTTTTAGAGTATGGTATATATATATATATATTTTCTTAAATCCGGGAGGAGTGGATGTGAAGTTTTTCCTATATATATATATATATTTACAGTTTTTGCGAAAACTGCTTGGATCAAGCCCTTCCCGGTATTTTTTTTTGAAGATTTTCCGTGTGGACCCTTGAAAACGCTTTCTGAACACATTTGACAGATCGGATCGTCAAAAAAAATGCTCGGAACATGGAGGTCCGGAAGTCCGGAGTCCGGACTAGAAGTGGAACATATATATATATATATATAGGATTAACTTCCAATAAGGGTCCCTTATTGAAGAAAACCGTGCGGACCTGCCCTTTTTTTGTTTTGAGCGGGGATCAGTGGGGCACGTGACCCCACATGCCCCATTTTTGGATCCGTCTCTGCCTCTAAGAGACAGCAGAGCCCCCGGCTTCGACTGATATGACTCGCAGTATCTGTTTTTGTTGTAGGGTTTTAAAGCCTTCACTGAATCCGTGATCAATCAGCTTGCCATGAACATAAAGCGGATTCATGGCTTGGGAGTGCGAAAGGTAGCCGTTACAACAATGGAGCCCCTCGGGTGCTTGCCAGCAATCACTGCCTCACACTCGTATCGAAATTGCAGCGAAACTGAGAATTCCCTAACTGAATTCCACAACCAAATGCTGATGAAAACCGTGCAAAATTTGAACAACGAAACTGCCAACGCGGCGTTTGGAATCATCGATCTCCACCGTGCTTTCATGTCTGCATTGAAGTTACGAGGAAACCATACAGGTACGTAGAATATATATATGAATTTTTTTATCAGCAATTATAAACATTAATGGCCAATTCCATCTACGTAAAAATTTAAAGAAAATTTATTTTTACATGAAAATTATATGCACATACAAAAATTTGTGAAGAAATCACATTGGGTGCGGACGTGTGGTCCTTACCAGACAAATTTTTGGACCGCACCTAGTGGTGTAACCAGAAAATCGTTCTAGTGAGGGCACAATTCATAAATCTCTTGTTAATTTAAGAATCTAACACGTATTGTTATTCATTTGAAATGAGTATCGCTTGACTTAAATATTATGGATAGATGTGACTCTTAACCTATTTAGTTATACCCCTTGGCTTCCAAGGGAGAGGTATGGGGTTCGAGTCGGTGGAGGTATGTGGTTTCATGAACACATTACAGTTTCGAGGCAAAAATTCAGTGAATTGAGGTTGGTTTGTGAGTAATTAGTTATTCAGTGGGTTCTGGGCATCGTCACGTGGTGCCCTAACACCCTTCTCTATCATTTTTTTATCTGTCTTCATCACATATTCAGGTAAAACTCATGTATTTAGTCTTGAATCCCACATACATATAGCGCCCCAAGAGCGCTAATTAGTTTTCCATATAAAAAAAGTGATGTACCATTTTATATTTCTACAAAAATGCAAAAAAAAAAAAAAAAAAACCTCCCAAAAATCTAGTGCGGGCACAGGCCCATACTAGTACACAAGCACCCAATCTCAAATTCTGCGTCCGCTACTAATTATATCTCTCTAAGTTTATGCTCGCTCCTCGCCCCTCAACACACACACGCGCTCAATTTCCCAAAGGAAAAAGCATGAAAGCCACAATTTCGTGCATTGTGCAGGGAATTCAAAGTTTGAGAGTCCATTGAAGCCGTGCTGCGTGGGTGTGGAGAGAGAGTATTCATGCGGGAGCGTAGACAAGATGAGCGGGGCGAAGAAGTACACAGTATGTGAGAAACCCCAGCTTTCATTTTTCTGGGACACGATACACCCTTCTCACCAGGGTTGGCATGCCGTCTATTCCGCCCTCAAACACTCTCTCCACCACCAACTCTATTAATCGATCACATTACTCCTCACTGTATATCGTTGTTGTGGCTGGACTTCGTGTAAGCGTTTGTCAAAAATTCTTATCAAGTAGATCTTGGAATTTTAGTGATTCCTAGAAACCGGGAAAAAAGTCTAATTCTGAGTCTAGAGGAGCTAGATTTTGAGTGCTTTTCAGAGCAAATTTTACGTTCTATGTTTTATAAATTCTGATCTTCAATTTTTTTAAAGTACTCCCTCTGTCTCCTTTTTGAGTGACACATTTAGAAAATGTGTATTTTTATGGACGTTAAAAAATGTACTTTTCGCAGAACATTTTTAATTTTTTTAAAGTACTCAATAAGCACTTTAATTTGGTATAAAAAAATTTAAAAATTATATAAAGAAATATGTTTTTTATGGATTTGAAATTACACATATTCCGATAAGAATCACTTAAAAAGGGGCAGAGAATATTTTAATTTGAAGCTAAATGAGGTTTAAAACATAGACCAATCTATAATCTACGGGTTTGGATTGGATTGGTTCAACAAATTTTATGAGTGGGTTTGGTTCTCAAAATTCCTAATCCATAGGTATTGGTTTGCTTCTTGATTTACTAAAAACCGAACTAAACTGGTCCATTCCCGTCCCTAATTCTTCTATTCAACAGAATTTGGATCAGGAAATGGAGATCCAATAGCCGGGAGTCTGGTTTACTGTTTAATAGTTCTAGTAGTTAACATGACAGGGTATTTTTGTTAACTGAAAACCATTGGTGAAAGATTGATTGTTCCTCAGAATGAAAAAGGTAGAAGTTGCCAACCAAGATTCACCAAAATAACAAATCAGCCAAACAAAAATGACCATTTAGTAGAGCACAAGAAAACGTATCACTTGATCTATACATTAACTAGTTTCAGTACTTGGCCTTCCGCATTTTTCTATCGTGCAAGTTCAGAAACAAAAGAGACTCGATGAATTCGCACACAAGTTGTTGGGAACCACAGTACAAATTTGCAGCAGCAGAAGACCCTGTGGCCGTCGGTGTAAACGTTTTCAAATCTATCGTAGCAATCTGACATCGACATCCTTGAATCAAATAGGGTCAATAAGCGATTCTCTGTGCAATGAGTCCTGGAAAATCGAACAACGAATACCAAATTCATAGGCAAAAGAATGCACACCAAATACTGCCCTTAAACTGCAAACAGCAATTCACAAGCAACATTCATCATCGTAGTTACTGTTTTCAGTTCTGTTTAACATGACAATACTTACCAGATCAATATACTCACAAGCTATTGCCAAAGCAAAATCCTTGCATCTGTATAGTAATAAATCACAGATCTGCTCTTCCTGGGTATCTGGGGAAGGGAATCACATCTCTGATGTTTTCAAGCCCAGTGGCAAAGAGAATCATCCTTTCAAAGCCTAAACCAAAACCGCTGTGTTTGACAGTGCCATAGCGACGAAGGTCAAGGTACCACTCATAGGGCTCCAGAGGTAGCCCCATCTCCAATATCCTGAAATGAGTGACAAATTTCTCCATCAATACAGTAGTAAATCTAGTGATTACTTGTTCAATTTACAACTTAAAGCCTGAGTCCGTACAAAGTACTAAACAATTGAAAGCCAAGGAAACTTTGAACAAAAGATTATAACATATGAACCAGATTACTTGGATGGCAACAATTCAGTGAAACGTGTCAAAGCTGCATTACCATAAAGGAAAAACCGAGTAATAGCTTTTCGTACCTTTCCTTGATGACCTCGTAACGCTCTTCTCTTTGGCTTCCTCCAATTAGTTCTCCAACCTGAAAAGGGGGCCGACAGATGTTCATCTTAGGCAAACACAATAGCCAACAATGTTTGCAAAAAGATCCTCTGAAAGTTCTCCCGCTCCCGGCAATTTACAACTGCTGTATGGTTACAAGAGATCTTCAAAGCAGAAGCAAGAAAGTAAGCATCTCAGACATTGGTAGCATAAGATCATACCTTCGGTACAAGCACATCCATAGCAGCAACTGTTTTGTTGTCAGGGTTGACCTTCATATAGAATGCTTTAATCCCTTTTGGGTAATTATAAACAATAACGGGGGATTTAAATTTCACTTCAGTCAAGTATCTACAAGATTTACAAAACCATGTCATCAGCAGCAAAAGGACATTTAAATGAACACAGAACAGATCCAGAATCCATGCTACCTTTCGTGTTCAGAAGCTAAATCAATCCCCCATTCTACTTTATTCTCAAACTGCCTCTCTTTCGATGCTTCCTCAAGAATTGCTACTGCTTCCGTGTAAGAAATACGGATAAATTTCGTTGAAGAAACCATTCTTAGACGATCAATTGCACTTTTGTCGAAGTTCTTAACCATAAATTCCATATCATCAAGGCAATTGTCAAGTAACCATTGACACAAGAATCTAATATACGCCTCCGCACAGTTCATATCATCCTACAATAAGTAAGAACAAAGCATCTTTTTGAACATGTTGAACATGTTAACATATTCTAGGCTCCACCATCCGGAACACTCCTCAAAAACATAAACATTTTACTTCCCAATGTAATATATAAATAATTCATCTCTTACCTGAATATCGGCAAATGCTATTTCAGGCTCCACCATCCAGAACTCTGCCAGATGCCTTGAGGTATGTGAGTGTTCTGCTCGAAAAGTTGGACCAAATGTATAGACACTACTGAGGGCACATGCAAAAGTTTCAACTTGAAGCTGTCCAGAAACAGTCAAAAATGCTTGTCGGGCAAAGAAATCTTGGGAATAATCAATCTTCCCATCCTTGTTAGGTATACCAGGTTTCAGCTTAAATCTCTCCTCCAGCTTTGAGAGATTCTCTTTAGCTTTTGTTAGCTCCGTGACAGCAGCACTTATTGTTTCCTTATTGGCCTTGGCAGATTTCTGTTGAGCAACAGCCTCTCCTTTCTCCGTGACAAGTAGCTTAGCCGCTTCCACGTCAGCTTCAGATGGAGGAGGATTCTTAATCAAATCCTTCTCCAACTTTTCAGCGTCGCTAATCAAGGTTGTGACTTGAAACATTTCTCCTGCACCTTCACAGTCACTGGTGGTGATTATAGGTGTGTGAACATAAAGAAACCCGTGCTTCTGGAAGAATGTATGGGTTGCATAAGCCAAAGCATTGCGGATGCGAGCAATTGCAGAAATCTACACAGACAAAACGTTACTGTCACCATAAGCTAAGTTCAATAAGACAGAGGCAAGACAGGGAACATCTGACGATTTTTTCTCGCGTGTGTATGTGAATGAGATGAACATCAACCAATTTCTACCCAAGTTCTTAGCAGCAGTTATTTGTAAATTCGTTACCAGCATCCGCAATCTGATAACTTTGAATTTCATAGCTGCTATCAAATTCGGTCTAGTACTTTACAATGTCAATTCCAATAGACTCAATACCGATTTTTCAGGGGGAAAACACAATTTTCCAAGATTCATATCACTCAAAACTATCAAACCTATAAAAATGTAAACATAATTTTTATACACACGCATACAGATATGTTGATTTATGTATAAACCCAAGGGAAAATGTGCACATATAGTGTTGCTGTGTTGGTTCTTGGGCGAAGATGAATTTAATTGTACCAGCACCACACCAATTAATTCAACACCACATTTCCCGAAAGAAACACCAATTTTCAAAAATCTTACCACTCTGCAATATCCTATGACATTTTTATATACTCCCTCCTTTCCAAATTGCTGGTCCTTTCCATTTTGGGATGTTCCAAAATATTTGTCCCATTTCTAAAAACATCCATCCAAACATGGTCACTTTACACTTTTACCCTTAAAAAGTACTTTTTCCATCTCAATTGGCTTGTCCATTATCTTTTACTTTATAACGGTTTTTATAATTTTGAAAACTTTGTATAATAAAACTAATTGTTATCTATCAAACAAGATCCATATTGCATATGTTTTGAGTTTCATATAAAAAAATTAGCCCCACAAAATTAGCCGTAGTAATATTGACTGGACTTAAGGGCAAAACATAAAAGACAATACAAAGTTTTCACACCCCTTAAAACTCACTTCTCCAAAAGGGGCAAACAAATTGGAACGGAGGGAGTAACAGGTTGGTTCATCATGAGATAAAATCCAATTTATTAATCACGATATCAACTCCTAATTTGCACAAGTTAAATACCACATTTTTAAGCCTAAAGAGTAAAGAACACAACGTCCAAAAGCTCGTATTACTCAGCAATATCGATCAATAAAGGAAATGGGTTTACCATACATACAAGGGAAAATGTGTAACAAAAATGGTAGGGGCACAGATCTCTGCACATATCCATGCCCCAACATAAATGTGTCTAAACCGTCTAATGTATGTGGACCCCCATTTACTGTGTGAGATCCACGTGCATCTAACGGCCCTTGACACATTAGTGTTCCACTCTATGCATGGACATGAGCATCCGTTGCATTGCTCAATTTGTAAATACAATGTTGGTTCACCATGATATCAATTCCACTTAATTAATCATGATATCAATTTCAAATTCCAATCACATCAAATACCACATTTTTCAGACTACATAACCTAACTTCAAAAAAATGAGGCTTGTTGGGCGGATAAAATGCATACATGCACATCTCACAAATATCACAACAGCTATCACGGATATCAATACACTAATTCCGTTTATCGATACGCTTTTTAAACTAGGCATTGTTTAGCATTTTCCTTCAAAAACTTATATTACTCGGCAACTCGGCAATAGCACTTTATGAAGGAAATGTAAATTTGTAAATACCGTGTTGGTTCTAGGACGAAGATGAACATAATCCCTAAGAAACTCAAGAGTAAGTCTAGTCTTAGGCAACGGGTACTTAGCCGGATCCACAGTCCCCAAATCGAGAATCTTATGAACCCTAAGCTCAACCCTCTGCTTCGTCCCTTCCGGCGGCACCTTCAGCTCTCCCTCCACGTGCACACACGTGCCAGTCGCCACCAGCTGGCTCAGCTGACCCACAGCGGCATCGACAATTACCTGCCAGAATTTTATGGTCAAAAACTACAATAACAGTAGCAACTTAGTACAGATTACAAGCTCTATTGTGGGGTTAAAACCGTTAAATAGCAAATATTGGGTGCAGAATATAATCTTGCTTATTGGGAAATCAAAGGATTGGGTGCAGAATATAATCTTCCTTATTGGGAAATCAAAGGAACTAGAAATAATAGTAGTAGCAATGTAGGACATATTATACAAGCTCTATAGTGTGTAAAAAATAACAAATATCGGTTACAATATCTCATTTTTCTTATTGAAATTAAGGAACTTGAATAATAGTAGCAACCTAGGACAGATTACGAGCTCCATTGCCGGGTCAAATAGCAAATATTGGGTGCAAAAATATAATCTTTCTTATTGAAAAATCAAAGTAAAATCAGGGCAGATTCAGAAGATTAGATATACGAGATCAAAAACTTGAATAATAGCAGCAATTTAGAGAGCATCACCAATCCTGACCCTTTTTATAACCCAAATTTGAGTGAAAATTTGGTTGAAAAAACTCTATTTCGGTATATCATCTCCAATTCTATACCCATATTTTTAAAACCAAAATCTAGTGTTTTCTACCCTTTCCCTCCAAAATTCAAGTTGAAATGGCACGATCGTAAATCTTAACAAGTGAAAAGAGGTGTTGAGAAAAACAGGTACCGATTTGGGTGTTCCCAAATTTGCGTAAGGAAAAGAGTAAAACTCAAAATGGGTAGGGAAACGGGTATGGCACTGGAGATGTAATATAAATTTTGGGTTTGGGTAGAAAATAGGGTAAGGATAGAGATGCTATGAGCTCTATTGTGGGGTCAAATAAAAAATCCTGGGTGCAAAATATAATCTTTCTTACTGAGAAATAAAAGGAAAATTACGATAAATTCAGAATTTCCGATGTATAAGACCACAAACTAGAATATAGCAGTTAGGCATCTCCAATACTTTCTACACAAACCCAAAATTTGAGTAAAAACACTAAAAACTCATCATCAATGTTGTACCCAGTTCCCTACCCATTTTGAGCTTTACCCTTTTCCTCGCATGAATCTGGGAAGACCCAAATCCATACCCATTTTTTCTCAACCCTCTTTTTAATACCAATATGCATTTTTGAATTAAACTTTGGAGGAAAATCCTGAAAAGCACAAGATTTGGCTTTTAAAAAATGCGTATGGCATTGGAGATAGACATACCCATATGGAGTTTTTCACTCAAATTTGGTGTAAGAAAAGGGTGGAGATGATACGAGCTATAATGTGGGGTCAAATAGAAAATCCTTGGCACATAACATAATTGAAAATTTAGGAAAGATTCAGAATTTCCGATATATATAAGACCAAAAACTAGTAGAATACAGAAACAAGATGCAAAATTTCTTTATTTGAAAAACTTGTGGTGAAGTGAACCCACTTCGTCTCTCTTTAGTGGCTGGCGCCCGAGATCATACCTGCAGATTGGCGGGGCAGGAGCCGTCGTTGAGCTCGAGGAAGGCGAAGGCGCCCTTGCCTTGCTCCCGGCCGGTCTTGACCCAGCCGCCGACCCGGACCGTCTGGCCGGCCAGACCGGCGCCGCCGTCAGGCCGGGCGATAATGGACCGGATTAGGACGCGCTGTGAGAATTCGGATTCTTCCACGGCTGTGGCGAGGGATAGGGAGGAGATTTCATCCACCGGCGGCGCCGGAGGGGCTGACATTTTTTTGGGTTAGGGGAGAGAGAAATGTGTGTGCTTTGCTCAGAAACCCTAACGGCGATTTTTGGTGGGAATTTTGGGGGAGTGGTTTGAAGGCGTGGATTCTACTCCAAAAGGTTCCTCCGTTTCGTACGAAAATTTATGGGCATAACCCGGTAATTAAATTTTGAGTTTGGATCCTACTGTTAGATGACCTTTATTACTTACCCTTATTAACTTTCTAAAATTTTCGTTTTTTTGAAACAGTCAATTCATATCATGAAAAGCCATAAGACAAAGATAACATCACAAATTACAGGAATGAACCAAAACTATCAAAATCTAAGACTGAGCTGCTGAAAAAGCACACAGACTTCCAAGCTCATAGACACACCTACCGAAGCAAACCAACACAAATGCCGGCACAGAGTTCGTCATCGATTTAGTAGTAGAGAATCCCTAAGGGACACCCAGCTCAAACCATTAAGCATAAAACACAGATGAAATTTGGAATAAAACACTTCGCGCAGGGAGGTAAAGTAAACACCCGTAAAAGGGACTAATAAAACCACCTAAAAGGGGTAATAAACTAAAGCAAACTATAGGGAAAGAAAAACACATAAAATTTCCGGTGACCCAACAGAAGTCAACCGGAAAAAACAAAAAACTCCAGTCACCACACATGTAGCTGGAAAAGACGCCTCAGACCCGGAAGACTTATTTGCCGGAGGAAGATCCGAACCACCCATAGTTCACCATGATCTCACAAATCGAATCCATCTGGAGCGAAAGAGGAGGAGAGCAGTGGTGGGAGGTAGATGTGAAAAGGGGGGAAACGGATGAGGGAAAAGGGCGGAGGAGGAGAGCGCTTGGATGGGAAAAAGGAGGCAGGGGGGAAACGGATGAGGGAAAAGGGCGGAGGAGGAGAGCGCTTGGATGGGAAAAAGGAGGCCAGGAGGTGAAGGACCCCCCAAATTGAGGAAAAGTTAGAGAGAAGGCAGAGAGAAAGTTAGAGAGAGAGAGAGTAGATTTTTTTTATTAACTTTCAAGCTTAATTTCTCAAATGTGCTAAAAGTACTAAAAGCGGCCTTGTTCTTTGAAAGGACACGCCCGGTATGATCACCGGTCTCTACTAAATGTTCGAAAGGATTTTGAAAATATTGTTTAAATGGACTTCGTACACGAATTCATGTGAAAACACGACAAATGCATCGAATAAATCAATGAAATATGGGTGAATGCTTGTGCAAAATGTTATGAATAAATGAAGCATGTGCAAAAGACACTAAAATTTCACTAAATCACCCCTAAACTGCCTTTAGAAGTCCCAGAAACTGATCATAAATACTCAAACCATCACACCTGGACTGCAATCTGGGCACCTGGATCAGGCAGATCCAGGCGCCTGGATTGAATCCTCCTTGTGCGGGACAAGGGTTCAATCAAGATTCTTTTCGTGCTTCAAAGTGATTATCATGTTTCTCAAATGATGGTGTAAAACAATTCCAAGTTGAGGGATTATTGCAAAAACCCAAGTTTATGATTGACAATTTCAACACAACAGTATGACATTGATTTTTGATGGTTGCGACCGAACCACTAAGGGTTGCCTACGTATCCCTTTGCAAGGAATCAGGTCGTGCGTAGTTCGGGACTACAAAGTTGACTCTATTTTTGGTCTTTTTCTTTGTTTTTGACAACAACAACAACAAGACTCGAACATGAAAACACACAGACAAGGAAAACATAAACAGACTCGAAATACAAACTGACTCAATCAAAAGTGAAAACTTGACTTAACACTTGAAGACTTCCAAGACTCGTGGAAGATTGAATTATTGCATGGCCATTGATGGTTCATTGGTTCAGCGAGGTGTTCAGTTTTGCCAGTGGAGCAGAGATGGATCTGTTGTCAATGAGATCTTGAATCTTGTGGCGGAGGCGATGACACTCAGAAGGCATTTGAGTCATGGTAGGCTGGGAGCTTTTGAGGTAGAGGAGTTGGAGAGAGTGGTTTGAGAAGACCGGCTTCGTGGAGCTCTTTATACACCAATGATAGGGGTGTGGCGAACTGTGAGAGGGTTCTTTGTGGTTTTTTGGAGTGGTTGGTTTGGATTGTGATTTTGTTGATGGGTGCTGCTCGGTTGGAGTTGTGTTTTGTGGAGCTGGATGAGGTATTTGCATATAGGGTGTTGTTATCCCCGGAGTTGTTGTTCTTGGTTTTTGGAGTGGGGCCATCTTTTTCAAGAATGCCGTCCCGTATTGCTTCCTCAATTGACAGGCCTATCTCAAAGTAGGTCTCAAAGTTATGTGCCTGTGCCATCACCATATATTGGGCCAAGTCTGGCTGCAGATTCTTGGTTATGATGCGCATCTGGTCTTTATCACTGGGGCGATCGGTCATTTGTGCGGCCTTCGCCCTCCATCTTTTTAGAAACTCCGCGAAGGACTCTTTCTCTTTCATTTTGATACTTTCAAGCTCACGAATAGTGACCTTGAGCTGCACATTGTACTCGTACTGCTTTATGAAAGCAGCCGCCATTTCTTCCCAAGTTTGCCTCCTTGAGATGTCAAGAGACAAGAGCAATTGAAGTGCGGGCCCTGTGAGAGTTTTATGGAACATTTGGGCCATAGTGGGCTTATCAACATCTTGCAATGAAAGAGAGCTCACGTATGCCTGAATGTGTCCCCTTGGATCTCCGGTACCATTGAACTTCTCAAAGTTCACATGTTTGAATTTCTTAGGGAGTTTAGCATCCGGAAACAGACAGAGCTTATCCATATCAAATCCGGTGGTTGTTCGTTGCTCGTTCTTGGCTACTGACTCCTCAAGCTTAGCAATCTTGGCTATCATCTCAGCCAATTGAGTGTTTTCAGCAGGTTGCTCTTGACGATCATTGTTAGGGATTTCTTGGTTTTGGGGCCCATCTTCGGGCGTTTGAGGTGGGGGTGGAGGCAGCCGACTTTGGATATTTACCATGATTGCCAAGAGTTGGGCAGTTCAAGTGTCATTCCGGACCTTCTCATCTTGCAGTTCCTTCCTCAGTTGCTCTATCTCGTTTGGGGGATCTTGTTCCTGATCTGCCGACATACTTGTTCCAGACACTGGCGATGAAGGTTGAGATAATCTTTGCCTGGGCGGTCGGATCCAAACAGGTAAGGTTTTCTTGATTCAGGACTGACAGTAAGCAAAAAAGGTCAAACTCAGATTGTGCCCCTGGTTTTATTGAAGAAAATGTCGTGCATGTATCGTTATCATCGTGTCGTCCTAAGATCTAGACTACCGGTCTCGGTCTCACTTAAGACATTGCACAGATGTTCGAAACAACAACCACGGGTAAGTCGTGACAGGCAGGTTAAATTCCAATCGTCGTGGAATCAGAGCCAATCTCCCTATAGACCATCCGAGACAGAGCAATAAGGTTGTTGAAATCCGGATACAGAAGCACTTAAGGCTAGCCCGAGACGCGGGGAGCCGTTCGAGCACGGCGAACACTGGAGGTATCTCAAATTCCATGGATTTAAAGTCTCCTAGACTGGCATATACAACCTAAGGTTAATCTACCGGATTCAAATCTCACTTAAGGCCATCGCCCAACAGATTTTCCAACACCCCGGGTAAGTCTTTACTCGGTAGTTACGGCGTTCAACCTAAAACCTAAATGTTGAAACCGTAACACTTTTCTTGACCATCTGAGACAGAGCAATTTGAGTGTTGTAACCCAGACACAAATGACCTCAAGGCAAGTTTGAATCACGGTGGCCGTTCGGGCACGACCAACACCGGAGGTATCTCAAACTCCATGGATTTAAAGTCTCCTAGACTAACCCAACGGCTTTGGAAGGTTGCCCCAATCCTCAAGTTTTCTTTTAAGGGAAAAGTCTTTGACATTGGATGGACGGATTTGGGAAAACATGACTCAGACAGATTTCCGGCCAAAAATCTAAATTTGGATATTTAAGGGCGATTGTCCCTCCTCGGGCTAATGTCCCGTAAAACCCATTTAGATTGTTGTCAAGAATCTGATCATTCAAATTTTCCCACGTTCGGTCGTCCTAAAGACCAACTTGTAAGAACAACGCGCATATGGGATGCACGACTCATCATCGGGCCAAGACAACCTTCTACTAACCGTTGGGGACCTGACTTATACTATACTGGCAACATGTGAGACAAGAATATGTACGGGTGCAAATGTATGCATGTATGCAGTATGGCATGCTTGAGAAAATGGTAGCACGTAACAGGATATATCACATAATCCTAACACGTGGGTTGATCATCTAACATGGGGTTCTATGGATATCTATATGCAAATGCCAGTTTTTGGTTGAGGTGGGTACCCCGGACTCAAAGCCAAAGCTGTCTCCCACCGCCAAGGATCCCGCAAGGCGATGGTAATAACAACAATTGTGACTTATCACGGTCGAGGGGTGCTGAGCATTTCGGGATTCCCCGTCACCGGCAAGCCGGACGGGATTGCCGAAACACGCCAGCGGAGGCTAGTAACCATGCTCATGCAATGCAAAAAGTCCACTTAAACAATATTTTCAAAATCTTTTCAAACATTTTTCAAGTTAAGCTCTCAAAGATTAATACACATTTTAATAAAATTACACATAAATGTAATAGTACTAAAATGCATATTAATGCTCATGTCCCCAGCGGAGTCGCCAGCTTGTGAACACCCCGCGGGAGTATGTCCACGAAATTGATTTGGTTATTTGAAAAAGGTTTGATTGATTGAATGGAGTCGCCACCCGGATTTGAGGACCGTACCCGAGAAACCATTTGAAAAATGACTCTTTTGCCCTTAAAATGGAAAATGCTTTACCGGCCTCTCAAAATGAGATTTCTCGGGTTCGGGAGCTAGGTTATGTGAGGGGAAGGAATTTAAAGCACCCCTCACGCTCGGTATGATCACCGGTCTCTACTAAATGTTCGAAAGGATTTTGAAAATATTGTTTAAATGGACTTCGTACACGAATTCATGTGAAAACACGACAAATGCATCGAATAAATCAATGAAATATGGGTGAATGCTTGTGCAAAATGTTATGAATAAATGAAGCATGTGCAAAAGACACTAAAATTTCACTAAATCACCCCTAAACTGCCTTTAGAAGTCCCAGAAACTGATCATAAATACTCAAACCATCACACCTGGACTGCAATCTGGGCACCTGGATCAGGCAGATCCAGGCGCCTGGATTGAATCCAAGCGCCTGGAAAGGGTCAATCCAGGCGCCTGGATTACCTTCCAGACAGAAACCTCAGAACTTCATTTCTCACAGGAAGCAACAAATGCAATGCTTTTGACTAACTCATATGCACTCTGAAAGATGTATAACAACACAGTAGCAGGTTTGAACCTCAAATGTAACTCAAATGCATGATATGGACTTAAAAGAAGCTTGATTTTTGGATGATTTTTGGAAATATACACAACAAATGCTAATGAAGAACTTCCATTTTTGTGATATTTGAAACCTTTCCAAACTCTTAACTAGTATGAAGAACTAGTAAGAGCTTGGATGGTATCCCCTCAGGGCCTTTTGAACACAATGGTAGAAAAACTACCTTGAAAGACTTGATTGATGAACTTGGAACTAGTTTGGGTAATGTTTGGTGGTTGATTGAGCTAGGATTCTATTTTCTGGAAAAGTAAAGATCTGATTGCTTTGGTTTTTGATTAGGTTTGATGGTGGATGGTTGAATAAGAAGATTTTGGTGATGAAAGATGAGGTTTTTAGGCTAGAAGTTGGGTTTTTAGGCTAGAAATGAGTAGACCAAAGTGGGATGGATTGGGGATGGAATTTCTGGAAAATTTGCAGCAGCATAACAGTAAGGAGAATGAGGGAGAGAGCTCATCCCTTTGGTTTTTGATTAAGTTTGGTGGTGGAAGGTTGAAATATGAAGATTTTGGTGATGAAAGATGGGTTTGTTGGCTAGAAATGAGTGGAACTATAGAGGATCAGTTTGGGGATGAAGTTTTTGGAAATATTTGGGCAGAATAACAGTAGAGGAAGGAGGGAGAAACTGATCCTTTAGAATGAAGTGGGAGGGGGGTATATATAAGGAGAGAATGGGGTAGTTTTGGAGTGGGTTTGAGAGGGAAAATGATGTTTGAACTCAAAATGGGGAGCCAAAGTCTGTTGGAGGGAGATTGGAATGAAGAAAACGTGGGACCAAATAGGGGGGAGCCAATGGTTTAATCAAAAACCAGCAGCAAATTGTTTACTGGAAGTGATTCCAGGCGCCTGGAATTGGGGGAGCCAGGCGCCTGGATTGAGTCCGGGCGCCTCCAGGCGCCTGGATTAGGGTAATCCAGGCGCCTAGACTGGGGGACTGCACAACAATCCAAACTTCGCGGGGCCATTCCGGGTGCTACCGAACTTCGTTTTGTGCATGGTTTGAAGCGTTGGAAATCTTGAAAAGTCTACTTTCTAACCCAAGTGGTTTGAACCAAAGATGATTTGTACATCAAAATATGTGACCATTTTACCCTCAGAAGGTCGGAAAAATGAATTGTTTTGGTAAAACGTGCATATCTCCCTCATTTCAAAACGGATTGGGACAAATTATATATCGATAAAGAGGGTTTTGAATGTACTAGAAGGTGGTGCAGGCTTGGGTTTATTTTGAAGAGGTTTAGGAGGGATTTCCAAGTTCACAATCAAGCTTCACGTGCTCTTATCGGCATTTTCATCCTTGGGGATGCTAAGGATTTTCGTGGGGTTCAAATTGGGGTGTCTACATTTTACATAACACAACTTGTTATTGAAAATTAGGACAATTGCACCAAACACAACCTTAGAATTTTAGAAATTGTAAAAGGAACAAGTATATCAAAGGAATCTTCATTACTTAGGTTCTTGAAAACAAAAAGTCAAGGAACACAACTTTAGAACACAATTTGTGTTTTGAGCTATACTTTTCTCTTTTTTTTTTAGGTGAGGTTAAAATTTTATTACCAAAACAGAGGACATGTCCAACAAGGGATACCCCTGAAACGAATTAAAAGCAAAACAAGCAACTTCCTATTTGCACAAACTAACAAGAAACAAAAACATCCAAACTACAGCCATACTAGGCCCATCTATACATTAACACCAGACACCACAATATTAGCAAAGAATATTGCAAGAGACATTCCAAACCAGGCAGGTGTGTAGGTTCATAGGGGATATTTACAAGTTCTTCCAAGCACTCATGCCAAATCTCAGCTCAGAGATAATTTTTTGCACCACACCAAAGTGGATCTTCCCTCTTGCTTTGAAAAATTCTGAGGTTTCGTTCTCTCCACAAATGATACAATGTGGCAGCTAAGGATAGTTTATAGAGGGAATTCTGCAATCCTTCACCCCCTTTAGAGCATCTCCAACCCATGCTCTTTCCTTCAAAATGAAGAATAGAAGTGACGTATCAATGTGAGATTTTGTAATTTATGCCCTCTTTTACTCAAAATATTCTACTTTTAGAGGGGCCCATCCTCATTTTTGGAGAATTTGTTCTTCAAATTTA
The DNA here is from genome assembly GCA_016920895.1 of Vaccinium myrtillus. Lineage (NCBI taxonomy): Eukaryota > Viridiplantae > Streptophyta > Magnoliopsida > Ericales > Ericaceae > Vaccinium > Vaccinium myrtillus. The sequence continues at coordinate 14,128,029 of CM029280.1, forward strand.
CTTGGGTTCTTCAAATTTGAAGAACCAAAACAAATTTGAAGAACCAAAACAAATTTGAAGAATGGATGTGACAAAAAGGTGGATATGTCCCTCCAAAAAATATAGCTTTTTGAGGAAAAGAGGGCATAAATTATAAAAAGTCCTTTTGATATGTCACTTCCGTTCTTCATTTTGAAGGAAAGAGTACGGATTGGAGATGCACTTATGTTGAAATGACCATTCCAAATCTTGAATTAAACCATCAGGCGTTCTACACACATTCTTTCTCTACATCACCAGATTCCACGCATAAGAAGAGAATGGGCATTTAAAGAAAATATGATCATGGCTCTCACTGTCCGTAACACAGAGAACACATCTTCTATCGGTTACAATCCCCCAAGAATGAAGTCTATATTTAGTTGATAGTCGACCCCAAGCAACTATCCATTGAATTAGGGGCCCACCTTGGGACGTGTCGTTCAGAGCTACGTTATACTCTGGATCTACATGCATCAAACAGTTATAGACACAACTATGTCTAGAGGTTTGTTATTAGCATTTAAACTTTAAATTCGCTGGAGATATCCATACCAGGAGATATCGCCGCCACGTGTCAGACGATATTTATCCGTATATCTACAAGGAGATATCCATATATCTCCTAGGAGATATCGTGCTGATATGTCAGAAGATATCGATGATGTCTCCTTACTATTTGGACCAAATCTCCTTACTATTTGGACGGATCTCCTTGATAGGAATAGTCCAAATATGGTATAAACAGTTGGTTGTAAATTTTGGTTATGAATATGGTACCCTCTATCTTAGCTAGTGTTTTGCTTATTGTTCGTGAATCTCACCGACTCATTGATATATGAGTCACCTAATCTGATGTGTCCTATTCTATGTAGCACGGACACGGGACACGTGATTTCTAAATAAAGGGATACGGCAACAAAAAAAAAAAAAAAAGAAAAAAAGAAGAAAAGAAATATTACCTTGATTACCTGATTCTAATGTGCTTCACAATATAGTTTCCTTCAGTTCCTATCATCAATTCTTCTGTGCATTTGGACTCACCCCTTTGTATCTTTTTTTTGATACATTAATCAGTGGTAACTCTTATGAAGCATAAGGGAGCACAACATGCCTATTTTGTCATCTGCATTGGACTTATAAAGAGGGATACTTCGACTTATAAAGGGGTACAGTTGCAGGAGTGTGGGGGTTGGTCCATGGTAGAGGAGTGTGTACCAACTACCAAGCCATTACATGCTTTTTTCCTATTCTCGAGAAAGTGGTTCTTTACAGAAAAAATACCTTTTTCATATGTTCATCTTTAATTTTTGCCTTCATAGGAGAAGTGTTGCGAGCTGTGGTACACTATGGGACTCTTCAATTTATGGCTGTACTGTTTGATTTTAGCATGATCTGTGGTACACTATGGAATCTTATTTGTTGATGTGAGCAATTCTATGGGACTTTGATGACCTGGGATGACTCCATATGTTACGTTTGTGACTACTCAGTGGTTTAATGTGCCTAGCTTGTGATTATATTTTGCCCGTAGTGCCTTTATGCTGTGAATTGGTTGTGAACAATGTTTTTCTTGAATTCACTTACATTTAGTTGATTAGATGGATCCTGTTTGAAGCCTATTTTTAATTGCAAAGATTTCTCAAAAAAGTTGAGTTGGTCGTCACAAGTAGGAAAGGGTATTTCACTTTAGTCGTGCTGAGAACGTGTTGCGTCGTGCCTTGAGGCACGGACAATTACTAGTATACATATATATGAGTAGATATACAAAATGCTCCTATAAATAGTGACAAGTTTTCTCTGTGATGCTTGTACAGATTTTGGTACTACGTGTTGGACTTTTCCTATTATTGTGGCCCACTAGCCTCCACGTTTTGTACAAGTTTGTTACAGTTGGGACTCCACTAACAGATAAACCAATTGATGACAAGGTTCATTGTGATAACTAATTAGAATTATAAATAAAGGAAAACTCTGATAATGAAAGAGTCCTTGATGGATTAAGAGTCTTTTATGATTATCTCTAAGGCCCTCTCCTCTCCTCTATAAAATGTAGAATACCCACCCCTTATATATACGGTGTTTTCCATCAATTAAAGTATTCGGATATTTTGTAAGGTTAGAGATATAGAGAAGAAGGTGAGCCAAGAATTAAAGTGTTTCTAATTAAGGGGTTTGTTCCTTCTAATCTCGATGGTCGTTAAAGGTACGTTTAATTTATTGTTCTTGAGAGTGAATTCAAGATCTTGTTATATCTGTTTTCCGCATAATAGTTTAAATACAGATATAGTTTTTTTTTACACTACGCACAAGTTACAAGTATTGCCAGAGAGCAAGAACTCCAAATATTCTTAAATCATATTGCATAGCTGGTGCTAGTGCATTGCTTGAAGTGGTTTTAGGTTGTTCATCCTTCGCTTCAGAATTGAGTTGATTCAACGGGACAGAGGAGACGGTTAGAAGAATTCCCTTTTGCTCGCTTGCTCATTCATTATCTTTTTATGATCAAGTTGAACAGATCTTATTTCAGATCCAGACTTTCTATTTGTGGTGCTTGCATTTCGACACACAGGTGTTTCGGTTCTATTGGGGCATCTCAAAATGTAATAGTGGTCGATGAATATGAAATGGAGACGCTATTACTTGTACATTGAGAGATTTGAGGTCTAAATTATTTTGGTCAATTTAACGTCTTTCTTTTCGGATATTCTTTCAACGCACGATGATACTCTTTCAACCCAGAATGTTAATTTAACATGCGAGGATGTATTTGAAAGTGAACTTGAGAAGAAGAAGAAGAACTTAAATATATGGCGTGAGAATTCCTCACTTCATGAGTAGTTGGTATTCCACGGCCTAAATTATTTCATGAATAGTTATATACATTTACGCATATAAGCACAACATAATATAAATTCACGAAGTACAAAAACTAGAGTCTGATTTTGTGAGTTTTTGATAAAGTGACTTGCTAATTTATAAAACGTGTTTTTGAAGTTAAATTTGGTGAAAATTTTGGTGCTCCTGATAAGAATGCTCTAATGGGTATCAAAATATGCATGCAGGACTACAGACTAATTTTTTTATAATTTATTTTTTTTATAAAATACAGTTTTTGTCCAATTTGTTTGTTCGATATTTTATTTTGAGCTATCCCAAAAGGTTGGCACACTTTCTAAAAATGGCAACAAAGACTTGGCACAGTACCAATTTTTCCTTTTTCCTCCTTTTCACTTTTGAATTGGAGCAAGTACTTATTTTTCACTTTTCCAGGGTAATTTTTGAAATATGTACACTTTGTCACTTTCAAAGGATTTGAGTTTGACTCAATAAATTGGAGAGTTCTCGTACTGAGCAAACAAATTAAAACGAAAGAAGGTATTACACAAACTTTTTGAGCTTTTTTTTTTGGAAGCAAATTTAAAAATCCAAAGCAAAATGCTGGAGAAAAGTTTGGAGACGGTCTCATAGTTAACATACAAGTTCTATTTTCGTCCCTGTAATTGTATGGTTAATTTCCACAAATTATTGAAGTTTTTCGAGGGACGAAAAATAGAAAAATAAAAGGTTGAATTTGGAGCCATGGGCAAGCATAAGTGACTCCCTAATTCTCCTCATATCTCTATTTTACCAAGTCAAATATCAAATTTGAGCTCCAAGAGCCTCCACAAACGGGTTGGTAAAATACATATGTGAATAATGCCTCCCTATATCACCCCCTTTTTAGGGAGCTACTATTCACTCCCAAACCCTTTTTTTAATCCTTTTTTATTTTTCTCTTTCCTCTTATGTGCGTGTATATGTATTAGTTTATATTACTTAATTGGTATAGAGAGAGTAATAGAGAGGATTGTTGGAGTGTTGAAAGAGATTTGAGTAGGTAAAATACTATTCACCAATCTTTTTAGGGAGAATTTGTGTTCTCATTGTTGGGGATGCTCTACTACAGAGACAATTATTGAATTTGTTCTAAATTACAGGGATTATTTCTAAAAAAAATTCCTTTTCGGTTTCGTTGAAAGTAAAAACCCTAAGAGCCCGTTTAGATGCCGAATTAGTTTTTGCAAATAATACGGAGAGATTAAATAAGAAGGGTGACCCCACACTAATGTGCCATATAAGAAGAGGGGATTAAATGAATCGATGGTTTGGATGAATGATTAAAAAGGGGGGATAAGGATGGTAGATAATGTAAAAATCTATTAAATGACTATTTTGCCCTTGTGAATTTTCATATTAGATTATGCATTTAAATAATTATATAAATACAAAAATTAATTTTTTTGTTATATTTGTCAACAATTAAATTATAATACTTCATTTTAATATATACTTTTAATATAAATTAAGAACATTAAATATTAAAAGTATATTCTCCCTCCGTCCGTTTTATAGTGTTCAACTTTTCATTTTTGGTTGTCCCTTAATAAGTGTGTGTTTTGAAAAGTTAACAAGTACATTTTTTATTTTACCCTTAAAAATATGTTCCTTTTTGAAAAGTTAGTGGATATTAGTATATTGATAAAATAAGGGTAAATTGTGGAAAATAGATGTAAAAGTTTATGTGAGAGAAGATAAATTGGGAGGCGGTAAATAGTGGCCATTGTGATTGTACTATTGTTCTATTCGCCCTCGTTAAACCCCCTCCCAAGAAAATCAACCCAAATCTCGAGAAAAAAGTAAGATTGGGGTTAGAAATCTTGGGGTTTCAGGTGATACGATTGTTTAGATCGATCCCACCCTCAAACTTCCTCATTTGTAACATGCAAGTAGTGATTCTCTGAACCCTAAAACCAGAATGGCGGTCATCTTTTGCCCTGCTCCGGTTGTTGTTTGGGTGTCGTCGTTATGTGGATTCCGACCACTTCCAAGAAGGATCGAGGATCGATGTGTATCCCTGTACCGTGTCCAAATCTTATATGGTGTATCCCTGTACCGTGTCCAAATCTGGATCCATATCCCCATATTCTCTATTTTTTGACTTGACGCGTCCGGCACCTAGATTCGTATCTGCACCTGAATCCCAGCAACATAGGTTATCAATTTGGGGTATTCTTTAGGAAGAAGCAGGAAACTTCATTCTTTTAAAGAGGAGAAGACGGTAGGACTTACAAAAACAGAGACCATTGGTAATACAATGTGAAAGGATTGAAGATTCATTACCCTTTATGGTGCAAATAACCAACCAAAATTAGGGGTTAGTTGTAAATTTTGGTTATGAATATGGTACCCTCTATCTTAGGGGTTTGCTTATTGTTTGTGAATCTCACCACACTCATTGATATAGGAGTTATACCTAATCTGATCTGATGTGTCCTATTCTATGTAGCACGGCAGGAGGCGTACGGCCAAAAAAGAAAAAAAATTGTTTCCATGATTACCTTACCTGCTTCTAATGTGCTTCACAATATAGTTTCCTTAAGTTCCTATCATCAATTCTTCTGCGCATTTGGACTCACCCTTTGTATCTTTCTTTTGATACATTAATTAGTGGCAACTCTTATGAAGCATAAGGGAGCACAACATGCCTATTTTGTCATCTGCATTTGGACTTGCAGCAAAATCAAAAGACGGATACTTTGGCTTATATAGAGGTACAGTTGCAGGAGTGTGGGGGTTGGTCCGTGGTAGAGGAATGTGTACTAAGCCATTCCATGCCTTTTTTTCTATTTTTTAGAAAGAGGTTCTTTACAGAAAAATGCCTTTTTCATATGTTCATTAATTTTTGCCTTCATAGGAGACGTGTTGCGAGCTATGGTACACTATGGGACTGTTCAATTTATGGCTATACTGTTTGCTTTTAGCATGAGTTTGTTGTTTGCATACAGCTTTGGAATCTTATTTGTTGATGTGATCAATTCTATGGGACTTTGATGACCTGGGATGACTCCATATGTTATGTTTGTGACTATATTTTGCCCATGTGTAGTGCCTTTACGGCCCGTTTGGATGACGTATTAGTTTGCGAGGGATTAAATAGTAAGGGGGGATAAAATAGTCGGGGTGATTAAATAGGAAGGGTGGGCCCACATTGATGTGATAGTTAAGAATGGAGGATTAAATAGTACATGGTTTGGATGAGGGATAAAAAAGGAGGGATGAGAAGGGTAGATAATGTAAAAAATCATTAAATGACATATTTGTCCTTTCATGAGCCCATATTAGATAATTAATTAAATCAATTATATAATTTCAAAAATAATTAATTTGTTATACTTAACAAAAATTAAGCTATAAAAAATCTTTCTAATATTTTTTTATATAAATTGAAATTATTAATATTTCAAAATTCTAAATCCAAAAATTGTGTAATTCATGAGATTAGTAGTAAAATTAAAAAAAAAAAAAACACAAACCAAATGTAAAAGACAAGTGGCGATTGGTTTGGACAAGTGGCTGGGCCACTTGTTTACCCATTACACCCATCTTCTCTCTCTCTCTCTCTCTCTCTCTGCAACAAAAAATACCCAACGAAGCACTTGTGTGAGTGATGAAATTGGTCCGACGATGATGACGAAATTGGTCCAACGAAGCACTCCGGTGAAGCACTCCGGTCATGTCTGCCACACGAAGCACTCCGGTGAAGCACTCCGGCGATCAGAGCTAAGATTTCTGAGGTTTTCTGGGTCTACAAAGGTAAAAAAAAAAACTCAAAATTTTTGGATTTTTCTTTTGTTAATCCGAAATTGTAGTTGTAAAAACCTATTTTTTGGTAAGATTTGGGTAAAAACTTGTGAGATCAATGGTGGTTTGTGCTTGTGTGACTGTGTTCGAAGAAGGGCACGTTGGTAATCCGGCCCCGGATGAGAAGCCGGACTAAACATAAGCCCCCCCTCCCGCCGCTTATGTTTAGTCCGGGGGAAGAGGGATGAGGGGAGGCCGGATGATTTAGTCGGGGGTGGGTTTTGGAGCTCCCAAAGCATGGATATGGCGTGGGTCCGGGATGAGGGAGGGGAGGATGATTTAGCCGGGGGCCAAATCCCCCATCCAAACGGGCTCTTATGTTGTGAACTGATGTGTTTTTCTTGAATTCACTTACTTTTAGTTGATTAGATGGATCCTGTTTGAAGTCTATTTTTAATTGCAAAGATTTCTCAAAAAAGTTGAGTTGGTCACAAGTAGGAAAGGTTATTTCACTTTAGTTGTGCTGAGAACGTGTTGCGTCGTGCTTTCAGGCACGGATAATTACTAGTATACATATATACGAGTACATATACAAAATGCTCCTATAAATAGTGACAAGTTTTCTCTCTGATGCTTGTACAGATTTTGGTACTACGCGCAAGTATTGCCAGAGCAAGAACTCCAGATATTCTTAAATCATATTGCATAGATGGTGCTATCAGCTACTCCCTCCGTCTATTTTTAAGTGTGTTGCTTCCTAAATCCAACTTATTAAAGAAATATCATCATTACACCTTTCACATCAATTTTTTCACTTTTCACATTAACTTTTACCTCCACTTTCCAATGTTATCCTCCACTTTAACCCATTAACTCTTTACCTACTAACTTTTCAAAAGGGCAAAATGATAATCGTACAAACTTTTACTCATAAACTTTTCAAAACATACACTTATTAAGGGACAGTCCAAAATAGAAATGTGGACACTAAGAAAGGGACGGAGGGAGTATGCCTTATGATTTAAAGGAGTAAAGGAAGTTGACTAGACGCAAAGAAACTGTCATAAAGAATATGAAATTGTGAATGGATGTGTGAGCTTGAATTTCTGTTATACTTTTAGTATTTTTGTTTTATTTATCCTTCCTGCTCTCCTCCAATTGTAAGCGGAAACAGAGTTTCTTAGTAATAGCTAGCGCATTGCTTAAAGTGGTTTTAGGTTGGGGAAAATTTCAAAAATCCCCCAAACTTTGACCTCAATGTCTCATACATCCCCGAACTTCAATAAACTTCAATTACACACCCAAACTATTACTCCGTTAGTCAATTTACCCCCCGCTGTTTAAATCTGTCAAATTGTTAACGGATTCTGCTGAGGTGTACTGTTGGCTCTGTTAAACCAACACCTGGGCTAATCACATAAATTTTCAAGACTCTCTCATACTTAAAATAAAAAAAAAACCCGAATGGACCTCTCTCTCTCTCCCTCTGTCCCACCATCACCACCATCCATCATTCTCCATCCACTCTATGCATTTCACATAAATTTTCAACACACACTCTCTCACACCCACTTGCCCAAATTCTCCACACCTAATCCATAATCGATCTGCGAAGTCCACCGCGAGCTTTTTTTATCATCATTTTGGTAGCCAAAATTTTCAATTAGGCACTCCTGATTTGTCGTTGCTCACATGCTATGATTGGTTGATTCTTCATCAATACACATTATTCTTCCCAAAGAAAGAGAACATGGATTGATTCTGAAGGGCTTTCTGATTCTTCAACAATACACATTATTCTTCATCAATACCAGTATTGGTGGTGAAATGTCCCCCACTTACCCAAGGTGGGTATAAATCCAGTGGCCCTTTTGCTCTAAATCAGTCAAATACCAGTATTGGTGGTGAAATGTCTCCACTTACCCAAGGCTTCTTGTTATACCTTGTCCTAATCCACTGCCGACAGTGGCATTTTCAGATCTGAATCACCGGTGAGTCGGATGATTTGTTGGAAATTGGAGACGATACTATTCGCGAATTGAGGTGGGTTTGGGGAGAGTGACGGAGGAGAAGGATTGTAGGGAGTGGGCTAGGAAGATGTTGAAGGGATGAAATGGGTGATGGACGGTGGTGAAGGTGGGTAGGGGAAGGCAGGTTGGGTGGGAGAGAGAAGAGGGAGGCGATGAAGGAGAGAGAGGGTCCATTTTTTTTTTTCCGGTTTGAATAGGGTGGGGTCTATGTACACATGGCGCCACGCGTCAAAAATAAGGAGCCACTGGTTTGATTTAACAGAACTGTTGACTAACGGAGTAATAGTTTGGGTGTGTAATTGAAGTTTAGGGGGGGTTTAAATTTTCCCTTTAGGTTGTCCATCCTTCGCTTCAGAATTGAGTTGATTCAAAGGGACAGAGGAGATGGTCAAAAGAATTCCCTTTTGCTCACTTGTGTGCTTGTTCATCACCTTTTTACGATCAAGTTGAACAGATCTTATTTCAGATCCAGACTTTTATTTATGGTGCTTGCATTTCCACACACAGGTGTTTCGGTTCTATTACCCGGATTTTTATAGAGATATGTGAAAGTGTATTGAAAAGTGTAAAATGTGTATTAAAGTGTGTGTTGATTTTGTTTGTTTGTGTGCTTAAGGTGTGTCCATTGGACACACATTAGCAAGACCCTTTAAACAAAGAGTGAAACATGTGTATCATATCTCTGCAGAAGACGACAAATCAGAATCTAATTCCTTTTTCCGGGATAGTGTCGTCAAAATTGCTTTAGTTGAAAAGGACTCCACTACGTGTACAGAATGTACACGTACAGAAAACGCACAAAGGTGTTCGTGGGTCCCACACGGATGACGGATGATCCAAACCGTTCATTCATCTTAGAATAATTTTCTGAGGGGCCACGCGAGAAATCACCTCGATCCGACATTCGTAAGTGGTTGATCCAAAATCTCCCCGTTTCATTCCAAATCGTTTGGAATGAAACGGGGAGATATTGGATTAACCACTTACGAACGTCGGGTCAAGGTGATTTTTCGCGGGGGCCCTCGGAAAATTATTCTAAGATGAATGAATAGTTCGGATCATCCGTGTGGGACCCACAAGTGGGTTCCCAAACACCTCTGTGCATTTTCTGTACCTATGGGTCTGTACCCATAGGCTTTCCGAGTTGAAAAGGACAAAACAAGGGTAATGATTTTCACACCCCACTGTTTTACACAACTCTTTCTTTCATTCTTTTTTTTTTTTTTTTTGTGATTTGGCTTTATGATATTGTCATTCTAAGTGTGAAACTATACAAATGAAGGTTAATTTTGTACATTTGAATCACAAGAAGACAAAAAGAGTGTGGTTATAAAAAAAGAAAGTAAAAATCAATTATCTCTTGATGAGTAGATAAATATTGTGTCAATTTGGTGACGGATTATGCTGAATTGGAAGAGCGGTCCCATTAAGTCGAATGCGTGGCACTTATTTTCGACATGTGGTGCCACATGTACATTATCCATACTCGATTTTTTAGCTCACCCAAAACCCAAATCCACATATTGCCCTATCCATAACTCAGGATTGACCCGATTCAAATATGAGTTCTTCTTCCTCACAGTACCAATCCCTTTTTTCCAAGAATCTGTACCTTTTTTTTTGATTTTTTTTAAAGAGAACATGTTGGGACATCTCAAAATGTAATAGCAGTCGATGGATACGAAACAGAGACGCTATTACTTGTAAGGTGAGAGGTTTGAGGTCAAAATTATTTTGGTCAATTTAACGTCTTCCTCTTTGGATACTCTTTCAATGCACGATGATACTCTTTCAACCCAGAATGTTAATTTAACATGCGAGGATGTATTTGAAAGTGAACTTGAGAAGAAGAACTTAAATATATGGCGTGAGAACTCCTAACTTCGTGAGTAGTTGGTATTCCACGGCCTAAATTATTTCATGAATAGTTATATACATTTACGCATATAAACACAACGACATAAATTCACGAAGAACAAAGAACAGAAATTGTTGTTGGATATTATTACAGGTTGGGCTTTGAAGAATAGAGAAGAGTCGCAATTTTGAAATGCCAGGTGTGTGGAAATTTTGTGAGAAACACGAGTGTTAGTTGTGACTTGTGATTTTACATTTTGCCCAGCTTCCGATTAGTTGATGTCCCTCTAAAAATAGATGTAAAAAGTAGTTGACCATCAGTCCATCACTAGCTGTGGTTGAGCCTTTTTCTTTTTTAGTGCTACTGGCATTGCATTTCTTTTTATTTTTTTAGTGCTACTGGATGCAGTGTGGGACATCTAAGAGCTCTACGGCATGAGCTAGCCATCACTTTCTTTCAGGGCCGGCCCAAGGGTTTGGAGTGCCCTATGTCTGGCCTAAAAAATGTGCCCTAAGAGTACAACACTTAATTTTTTTTTCCAGTAACAATCACAATACGACAAAGCCAAGACACTATAAAGTTTTACTAGTCATTATATAATAAAAAAAAGTCAAAACACAAAGTCTCCAAATACATATATAACGCACGATTATCACTTAAATATTACTTGTGTTGAGTTTTTAGAAGCAAAAGTATCGATTACAGTTGTATAATTCACCTCTTCTACTAAGTCATTTTATCACGACATCAAAAAATGAATTCATCGGCAAAGAAAATTTCATTATTATGGCATAAAAAATGAAGCTATTACACTAAAAAAATAGAATCCATTGACATATGACAATGAAGATGAATTTTTTTTCCTCTTTCTGGATTTTGAGAGAAATTGAAGCATTCTTTGGAATTCATTTGATTTTTTTTGTTTTAATCAGGTTTAGACTTTGGGCCCTATAACTTATCTTTGAGCTTTTTTTTTTTAGATTGATCCACAATAGTTTGGGCTATTTTGTAACTAATAATGGGTTATTTTTTTTCTTTATTTCGGTAAAAAAAAAGTCCTAGTCTAGCCCATTTGTAAAAAATGTTGGAGTACCCAAAAAATCAGCACTTTTTGGAGTGCCCCGGCCCAAGCTTGGGCCGGCCCTGTTTGCTTTTGGTGTTGCATTTCCTTGTACCTATTTTGGTGTTCTATTTTTTCGTTTTTGAGGTCTTGTCAACATTATTTTTTTTCGAATAGTTTTTTTTTATCAGAAAAAGAAATTTTATGAAAGAAACTCGATAAGGGTACATCGAGAAAAGAGAGACATCCAACCAAGCTTGAACCAAAGGAAAAAAAAAAGAGGAGAAAGAAGAAAACACCAAAAGGCGCCTAACCCAAAACAACCACCACAAACCCCTGAAAAGCTGTCCCCTACACTGCCCTATGGCGCCATAAGCCGCAAAAGCGCAAAAAAATAAGACGAGCCTGAAACAAACCCATGCCTCCTCCACCAGTGTCTTGTCAACATTGATGGTTGGTTTTGCCAAGGATGGGTGGTGAGTTCCCACACTGTTGGGCTATCAAATTATTTTAGTACTTTTGTCTTCATCTGTTTATTTCGATGTGTACTTCGTGTTTCTGGTTAAATTCTATGATCACAGAAGTTTAAATCTAATGACTTTCCCGATCAAATAAGCAAAGAAAAAATGCCACGAAAACAGAGGCCCTAAATAGTAGAGAAACAAAAAAGGAAACCACTTCTAAAGCGAAATTTATTCAGTCTAAAGCGAATCTATTTAAAGATAAAAACGACTAAATTTAACTGGAGATACCTTATGCCTAAATTGAAGCAAACATGGATGACACAATAAAAAGAGTGCAATTTTATTCTGCCAACCTCACGTTGTGTAGTGTACGCAATCTGGATGACCAGTCCTGTTTATTTTGTAGGGTTCTCTTTTCTATTTTTTTAAAAAAAATCAAGTTAATTATTGGATTATTATAAGTGGTAGATCCAAGTATCCAATTCCTAGTCTATAATTCACACCTAAAATTCTAAATCAAGACAAGTAAATTTCATAAAATATTTATCGATATGATATGAGACCGATTAATGAGATCGATGATTTGTTTTTCTAAGATTTGCTAAAGATTCAAGCCCTAAAAAAAAAGAAGAAAATAATTGCTCATTGATGTTACACTTTATATAGGCCTCGTACTAAAATGGGCAGTGCCATTTTCTTACATGAGTGAACAAAATTGTGCGGTCATTGACACCAAAACTGTCAACCCATCAGACATAAAAATCACAAAAGTATAGAATTGTTGAAGCTTGATAACTTATGATGGAGAAATTATATGTATATATAGCTGAAGATCCAAGTCATTTGTCATTTAGGACTATAGACACAGCAACATGTTAAGAAAAAAGATAGAAAAAGCAAGGAAAAGTGTAGGAAATAGGAAAAGAAACCAAGAAAAAGAATAGGAAAGTGCATTGACCGAACGGATTTCAGCTGTCCGATGCACTTTCCTGTTCTTTTTCTTGGTTTCTTTTCCTGTACTGTACTATTCCTCAAAAAGAAAAGAAAAACTACTCGCAGAAGTTAGGATACAAAGGTAAGAAAAGTACAAGAAAAAGAAAAAGATGGGACTTATCACCCAGCCATCAAAGGAGATTGTTTGGTGTAAGTATTAACCCTGGAATTAGGAGATTCAAAGGTGGGTGGTTTGGTTTTGCAGCTGTTAATGTGACCAGTTATCTCACTCTCTTCTTCTATGGTTTCCAACCTCTTCTCAAAACCAACAACCCTCTTTTTTCAACCCTAAGAACACGCAGCGGCACTTCTTCCGCCGGCTGCCTAGTGGCGCCTTGTGGCCTCGACATTTGTCTACCTCTCTTTCTCTCTCAACTGAGTTCTTCTTGTGCTCTCTTGCGCCTATACTGTGAGATTAAGCATGAAGGCCATTTATACAAGTACGAAAAGAACCACATTACTTTTTCTTAAAAAAATAACTTAGGGTGTTCGAGACAGTTCACACGTACTCCACATCTCAATTATTTTATGAAAAATTACTATATAAAAAACTGAGATAAGGTACCCGGAATAAACTAATTCCACAAGAGTAGATAGCACGTAAGAAATTTATGATTTGAAATTTTGGAGACAGCAAACCTCTAACTCTCAAGCATTGATCATCACGCAACCACCGGTTCAAGAATCACTTAGTACTCTTACGTTTTTGTTCCATATTCTCCACCAAAATTAGAACCAATTCTTACTTATCTTATCACTACTTTTCTTAATTCTTTGATTCGTTTGCATCTATTGTTTCATATCGCACAAGGAATCATTTGCTGGTACTGTGAGGTATCCTTTTTTTTTTTTGACCAAAAAGAGATTTGTGCAAACTTGAAGTAAGAAATTGATGAAGATAAAGGCAAATGAGAAAAAAACATCATTGCTTAACTATGCACCCAAGAAAGGGACTGTTAGGAAGGAAAAGAATTTCGGTGCATGTAGCGTACCACATGGCGGTACACGACGCGCATTCTGACAGTCTGAAAATGTTTTGGACAGTTCGGATTTTAACTCTTTCCTAGAAAAGTTTATTTAAAATTCGCACTATTGATTATTGAGATGAACGGCTGTCATAGGACGTTACAGGTACATGCAAAATGTCACGTGGTACCCTACATGCACCCAAATTCTTCTCGTTAGAAAGAGGCCAACAAAAGAGAATCAAGATAAAGAATCACTAATTGAAGTACGTATCCCTTAATTTTTTAATGCTAACATTCTAGTAAATCAAATGGACAGCCAAGTAGCCCCATCCCTTTTATTTTATTTTATTATTCGACTAGAAATCAAACATGTTGTAATTATGCTCTTAGGCTCCGTTTGTTTGGACGTAAAATATTTTCCAGTTAAATGTTTTCCCTATTTTCCATTGTTTGGTTATAGAAAACAAGAGGAAAATATTTTACACAGGAAAACATTTTCAGCTAATTGGCGTAAAATAACTTCTATCTAAAACTTCCGTAAGTTATTTTCCTCAATCACTCCTCCATGCGGCTTAATCCCACAGCAACCTCTCTCTCTCTCTCTCTCTCTCTCTCTCATCACCTGAATTCAGATTCAGTAAAATACTCTGTTATTGTGTTGTCTATTCATTTATCAAATCATATGAATGAATGCAATCCCAATTCCACTGGATTTCTCAAGAATTTCATCCTTTTATTCGGTTAATCTCCCCTTCATTTTCGTTTCCTGTGATCTCTCTCTATCTCTCTCGTGAAGAACATGATTCTCTGGACACAAAGGACGAATTTGATTTTTCCTTTAACCACCTCTTTGTTTTTTCCTTCTTCTCCTCGCTCTCTCTGTCTCTCTCTTGATCGAGAGCTCCACTTTTTAGATGCAGGCACTTGTATACTTGATCCTCAATTTCGACACATAAACTCCACTTTGCATCTCAAATAACCATGTTAATTATTAATTGAATTGAAGTTGCATCGGTGGTGGTTGCTTTAGGAAATTGTGTTAGGCTAATATTACGGAAAATAAAAATGAAAAAAGCTATTTTTGACAAGATTATTTTACATGAAAAACATTTTACCCTGAAAAATATTTTACGTCAAAACAAACGGAGTCTTAATGTTACTAATCAAATGCATGATAATGAACAAAATACGTACAATTAATACTGCGATACATAGTCTAGATCTTAAGACCAGTCTTGCAAACAGCAATGAGAATGAATTTTTTTTTATCTTTAATTCTCTTTAGTAAATTACAAGATAGAATTCACAACGGATATCCGTGAGTTGATATGGAAAGCGTCTCAACTAAGCTGGCAGTTCATGTGTCGTCCTAAAGCAATGAACAAAAGAAACGATACGAATTACAGATGGGGATTTTTTTTTCTGAACAGCAAAAATATTTCATTAATTTTGAAATTGTTACAAGACTAATCGGAGCAAGGAAACAACATTATATTCAAGGAGCAATCATTTTCCCAATCCGAGACCCAAATCAATGATTGACAAGAAATCAATCGAGGACACCCTTTGGGACAAAGCCCACCTAAAAGGCAGAAGGTGCCTAACATCTCTACAGGTCTAAAAAATCCAGAATATACAATCAGCTCAAAGAATTTACAGACGCAAATGATACGTGTAACTACCTCATCTTTACCAAATTCAAACATTAACACAATGACAAAGTACATTAAGAATTTCGTAGAACTTTTAAGGAATGAAGGATATTAAGTTATTAACTTAAATATAGGGATGTTTGTACTGAATGAAACATAGAGTGAATGGAATGGCCAGAAAACATTTTTTCGTCTTAACGGCTCCTGACATTCTTTGAATTGGTCGGCTTTCAATCCAATTTCCATAAGTGTAGCTTTTTAAATTTTACAATTGTATTACTCCGGGAGTTTGAGTTCATTCTAAACATTTCGTGACCACTAGTTTTGTCACCTAATTGTTCAGAAAATATTATTTTGAGTAATTAGCGTCATCAAGCCCAAAAGTCTATAAACAGGGCCATAGTTTCACAATATTTAGGGATTCCATGATATATATTTACAAACACTCTACGATATTATACACTGGAAGCACTAACTGTCTCATCTTACCCAATTGGTAGAAGAATGTAGTCATAATTGTTACATCATCAGAAAGTGGATCGAATAACATAAGCCCACAACCATGCGTACTACAAGCCTGAGAAAGAGCATTTTCATAATGAAGAGAAATAACCGATACAATTATTGATCAACGATGCCATGCCAGTTGGTATAATTAAGACATAAAAATCAAGCAGATACGAAAGATCTCAATGAGGTATCAAACTTTTCAAACCAACTGAATACACACAGCAAATTACCAAATTTTGATGTTTAACTTAAGCGAGCATACGATCGCCCTGCTTGCCGAAAATGCTTCGGCCATATGTGGATTGGATCATCTCTACGAGAAGAGGAAGCTGCAAAGCTCCAAACAAGGTTGCAGGAATACCAGCCAGTGCGATTATAGGGATAAGAACCCATTCCCGATTATCTCCGAACACAAGATAGAGTATAGCACCGAAGGCCACCATCGTGGATAAAATGGAGACAAATAGGGTTATGAGACCGATAACTATCCTATTCGGTAAGGTATGTAGGAAATCTTCCTCTGCGTATCGAGAAGTCAGGATAAGCAAGAACATCAACACCGAAGTTATGGATGAGAATAGGGCAAGCGCGTCAGATATGCCAAAGATTACAAAAGCTTTTTGTTTTGAGAGTACCGGATGGCCGTTATAACTATTGTTTCCACCAGGTACTGTAATAGCAGCTGCAAAAACCATAGTGGCGATAAGGGCAGCAACTATGGTGCACGATGTGGCTGTATCTTTCATCCATTTTTCACCATCCTTCACGATGTTTTGGTGTGTTTCAGAAAATACTTCTGCAGGTGTCATTCCATCATCGTTCCTTACTTCCTTGTTTCCAGGTGCTGCAAATTTCTCCACTTGCTGTATCAATCAGGTGATTTGGAATGAGAAACCAAGTTTCTACATTATAAAAACAGAATGATCAAAGACTTCTAGAGGATGCCCTGGGACAAACAACTTGTAAATGGTGGTGGTTAAAATTGTGCATACGTGGCAACCGTAGAAGTTATAGAACAAATTATATTTTGTCCATGCTAGACTGTTACAACAACAATTAACTCATCTTGGCTCCTGATGCACGCCTAAGCAAATAGTTGCACTAAACAGGTCAGAACCATGATTTCATAAACGAGGAGGCCACAACATGAACATGGAACAAGATTGGAAAATTTAAAAGGTAAAAAATCTAACCATTTAAATATATCATACAAAAACACCATATCTAGTTTACTAGATAATTTTGGAGTTCTCCAAATTCCGGGTGACCCTGGGCCCCCACATGCCCACCCTTACATTCGTCTTTTTGGAGATAATTCATTAACCTAGGGGGCCGATTGGATGCTAGATTGGTTTTGGGCGAATAAAATAGTTTGGGGTATTATTAATTGATAGGATAATTGTAGCTAGCTGCAAAATACTCCTATTGGTAATTCATCTTCACAAAATGAGCAGTTCATTTTCAAATCTTAGACTAGGAATTCTTTTAAAACAAGATTCTGAATAGATCAATTTTCTGAAGGCACATATGATAAAATCAAAATTTTATTTTCTTTAACATTTATTAAGGGCCTCATTTAGAAAGTTTGTCTTAAGCTCCTGAAATGTCAGAGTCGGCCCTGCTCTCACCTGCACGTTGCAGGTGCTGCCAAGTGAGCACGCTGCGCGTGAGGGATGGTGTGAAGCGAAGTCCCACATTGCTTGTGTACCAAAGTAATTAATATGAAATATATAAGCCTAAGGGCACCCTCACTTCATGAGCTAGCTTTTGGATTTGAGTTCCACCAAAGACTGTGTAACAGAACATTATTTACGCCGTGCCAAATGACAAGGAAAGAAGTGGAAGGGTGGAGGGTAACAAATGGGTTGTATATGTTCCTAACTTGAATTCTCACCGTCGTGGAGGGTTCAATCAAGTACATTTTTTTGTCACATGGTATACATTACATATTAGCGGGAATTAGTAGAGAAATTAGTTAGTGTGTTAAACAATCAAAGGGAGTTCGACGTCTTTCCATAGACTCGAATCCGATCCCTCCTTTTTGACAGGTTAGGGATACAATAAGATGGGCTATAAGCAACATCTTCAATCAATACATTAGGCAGTGCCACATACTTGTTGAAGTAGTGATGATGTGATAATAGCGGCTTGGGGTGGAAAATTGAGTCGTCCTCACGGACTGGCCTTATAATTAACACCACTGGAACTCTGGGTTAGAGGATACTACAACTGACTGGATAGTTTTTGCAAAATGATACATATACAACAACTAGTTCCAACAAGTCTCCAACACACTCACATGGAATGTGAAGCCCAGACACAAATGAAGACTTTTGTTGCATATGTATCATATTTGTAATTTTGTGCTAAGTGAACCTGACAGAAGTCGTTGGAAAAAATAGAAGTATTTGGGTCTTGTTAGCCCTTTAGGCACATGTTAAGATAGCACTAAGAGCATCCCCATCAGGTACTACAAATGCCCCTGGTGGTTATTTTGTTGAGCCAAAGGGTAGAAAACACCTGAAAATCAGCCTCAACAAGTGTTGGGCTAAATTGCAAAAATTGCAACTTCGCTACAGTAACTCGCCATTGGGATAAATGTACTGTTCACGGGTTATTGGAATATTTTAATAGTTTCTCTTTCCGTGTTGCCCCTTGCCGAATAGTATATGCACAGTGCTCGCACAGTGCATTGCACGTGGTTGCTTGTGCATGGGTGGAGAACATATTTTATGCCTTAAAGTACATGCACAGTGCCTCGCACAGTGCACTGCACATTTCCCAGCGTAGGAGAAGTGGTTTTGTAAGGAAAATGTTCTTTTTTTTTTATTAGAGTTGAGGGAAATAGTAAAGTTTGGATAGAGAGTCTGATTTTGTGAATTTTTGGATAAGTGGCTTGCTAATTTATAAAAGGTGTTTTTGAGGTTAAATTTGGTATTTTTTTTGTTGAGTCTGATGAGGATGCCCTAACTCTTACTAATTTACTCGACTTTCATCGAAAATCTAAGACCAAAACTACGTACGGTAATGAAGAGTGTTATTGACAAGATTAAATTTACTAAGCATGGGACCAAAATGCCCCCATTTTAGTGTTCCCTACCATCAAACTCCACCAACAAATCCCATTTCTTCCTAAACACATTCAAAAAATAGAAAAATGCACACAATCCAATAAAACCATACAAGATTCAAAAAGCTTTTGGAAAAAAAATAAAGCAAGACAAATTTATTTGATTTTTTTTTTGCGAATATTCCATTATGGTTCATATATTTTTAATTTTCCTGTTTCTCTCGTAGAGATAGAAACAATAATCCACGGAAAATTGACAAAAAACTAACAAAGACGTTTTTTTAATAAAAAAATAAAGACAATAAAGTAAGAGAATTATTAATCTAAAACAACCCTAAGTACCTCTTCTATTTTTTTTCAAAGTTCTATTAGTTTGTTTGTCGTCATTTAATTAGCCCTCCATTATCTCTTTTATATCAATTTTTTTTATAAGGAACTCGTGAGAATTGAAAGAGACATGTACGTTGAGGGGAGGAGAGAGAAAAGTCAGAGGGTATTTTGGTCTTACAACAACAAGTGGTTTCTCTCATGCATTAACTTCTTGTACAACTTCCTATAAAAGTGGATTAGTTATTCCCATTTATTATCATTAACGTGAGCCCTTCGGTCATATATTAACAAAAGCCATTGGAAATTTGGAATTTTTTTACTGGTTATGATCAAGAACCTCGGATCCCTAATTAAGTTATGGATTAGCAAGACAATCTTAATTATTGTGAATGATTCACCTGCAAAAACATCGTTCCATGAAAAAGTGGGTAAGGCTAATTATTAGAACCTTGAATGAGTCCCCTAATGATGAAATGGTGGTGGAGATTAATTCGGAGTGCTGGAATAAAACAAAATATACTTATAACAAATATGAAAACAATCATAAGCATCCAACTCAATGCTATAGGACGAAATAAAAATTGGGTGATAACCAAGCAATTTTGTATTGTATTTTTTTAAAATTTCCTATACATGGCGTGGAAGGGAAAACTTACCTTGAACCATTGTAATTCTCGTTGCATCTGTAAAACTGGGCCAGTTGCACTAGCTCTGACAATGATTTGTTGTTCATGTTTCAAACTTGCAGCCAAATGCAAACCATTATTTCCCGATTTGTCCAGCCGTGCTACAATTGTCGAACCATAATCAAGTTGATATATGAGGTTGAACACACATTCACGTCGACACTGAATTGCATATGGGAATATGCCTAGATCGTCGTGAACTATCATATTCATCGTCATAGGGCATGACACTATAATCTCTTCGACAATTTCAGGTATTCCAACATGTATCGCTGTACGCAACACTGGCTTAAATATCTTTTCAACATTTGAGGTATTTGATTTTGCGATTTCCCTGCAGAGGATTTCAACAAGCTCACGTGCATGATGTTGTTTCTCTTTTATTTCTCGGATGTGCTTGATACATGGGACTGCAAAATCATTTACTTCTTTTAAGAATGCGATAATCATACATTGCATGAATATGTAGTCTTATTCAAACTTGTTTCACATTTGTTAGTTTTGTGTCGATTTTTGTGGATTATTGATTAATCTCAACGAGAGTACCAAAAATAATCTAAATTTTTGTGCATTATTAGATTAATTTTGTTTTAATTCACAAAAAATTTAATTTGGCTAATAATTTTTTACTTATTAGATTCCTCTTGTCGAGAAGAACCAATAATCCATAAAAAATTGATGCAAAACTAACAAATGTGATTTTTTTAAATAAAAAGGACAAAAAAATGATTTGGCTCCAGATTATTTTGCCAAAAACACCGGTCACAATTCGTATCAATACTTACCAAGGTTTTCAGCGACTCTCCAAAACATAAAATGCAATCTTTGCCTCACTACATAATAAGAATTAATGAGTACTCAATTGATAAAGTATTCACATCTAGCACGAATCAAAATTTACATCAAATGTAATTGGAAGAAGATGAGTGCTCTAGAGTACTACTATACATAACATATATTAGGTCTTATTAATGTGTGCCCTTGTGGCATATAATAAACAAAGCATTAACTCTTCATTTATCTTTCTTTCTACGGGAAATCTAAAGTTTTGAAACTACGTACAGCCATAAACTCTTCATTAATTCTTTTCGAAAGTATCCTTCTTTTGATTTGGGACAAAAGTACCCCATTCTCAACATTAAACTTTTTGGCTTTGAGAATCCCACTTCCACATGCTACCTTCCACGACTCCACCAATGACACAGCTACCAAACACTTTTCATCCCAAGCACTCATCAGCACATGCATAATTTCACTCTTGAGCATTATCGGAAATTCTTTGGAAAATTGAAAAAACTCGTACTCCCTCCTTTCTATTTCCATTTTGCAGTACGCTACGAAAAGATGTGCAATTTTTATATAAAAAATAAAACACTTCTGTTCCTAATTTTTTCAATTTTTCTTCGGCACCAAAATAAACAACTAATTGAGAGCTTTAATTTAGTATGAAGAAACTCAAAAAATCGTGTAGAGAAGTATTTTATTTTTCAATATGAAAATAGCACTTCGCTTCATAATGCAGTATCATTTTGGGAAGGAGGGAATCTCATATTAAAAATAAACATTAGTTAGCAAACACAATAATTATTAAGAAACTCATTGGAATAATAAATAAAATTCGTTCATTAAATTGAAATCCACATCAAAATCATGTATGCTTCTTCCAAAAGCTTTCATCTAATATTTCCAACAAAAAATTGGGACCCTTAAAAACACTTTTTAAACATATTGGACGATTAGGATCATACAAAAACATGTTTCAAAACCTTCAAAACAACAAAAAACCTCTAGTCCGGGATCTTGGACTGGATAATTGGCGTGTATATATATGTATATTGTCCACTTCCAATCAGGTATACCTAATGGTCTTCCCATCAGGGACTCCTCTAATTCTCCAATTTGCCGATCAAATTTTCATGATTTGAGTCGTTCAATGTGTTTAAAAGGTGTTTTTAAGGTTATGTGTGATAAATCAGTAAAAAAAAAATACTGGGAAGGGCTTGATCCGAACAGTTTGCGATAAAAATGTATATATATAGTTTTTATCGAAAACTGATCGGATTAAGCCTTTCCCCGGTATTTTTTTCACTGATTTTGTTTTAAAGGCAAAATGGAGGTTTAATGTGAGGAAATTGGAAAATTTGGACCCATTAGTAGCACATTGACAATGCTAGGGGTGTGTAGTGTAATAAATAGGAGTGAGGAAAGAGAAATCACATTTATCCACCCTACCCCCAAGGCCGGCTCCTCCCTCGTCCTCTCTCACTTAAAAATCTCACACACCCACTCACAAATTCACCTCCCTCACTTCAACTACAAACAATCCCACCATAGATCCATCACCTACGTATCATTTGAGCTTGGGAATTGCGTGCATTTGCCTTGGAAGGGTCATTTTCGAGTAGATCAAGCATTTTGGAGCTAGGGTTTTTTTGCATTTTGGCTTGATTGGTGCTCATACTCTTGAGGTAGGGACTTCCTCTTCTATTTCTATCTTCATTTGGTTGATTGAGAGCATAGAGTCATGTTCTATCTTGCTTTTTCTTTGAATAGTAGGAAGTGAATTATGAAATGACGAGATACGAAATGAGAGATGAATATGAAAGAATAGTAGGAAATGAATTACAGTAGTGCCGCTTAAGCACCTCCCCATCTTCGTGGAGAGAACATGGTGGTTAGGGCTAAACGTGTACAAAATGGTGAACAGACCTTATATCACGTTGGTGCATTCAGTGATGAGAAGCCAGCCGGGGCCATGTTCGTGTGGGTGCGATTAGAAAGTTTGGTGATCGTCAATTGAAAGAGACGTAGATGGACCAATATTTCGAGTGATGGACTGTAAGCCCGACGGTCGAAAGCAGTGCCATAGAGTGGAGTTACTGGACTGCAGGCCTGGAGGTTGGAAGCGGTCCCGAACCTAGTTAATATTTGAAAAAGAACTCTGACACTGAAAGATAATACGAGACACAGAACTATATGTGCGATACACCCGTTTTGAATTGACACGAGCATCCTATCATGTTTATTGTTTGAACTGTTAACTTTCGTCATTTATTTTCGTTAGAATCATTTTATAAACTGCTAGTGTAAGGATATTGGGGTAGGAGTTAGTTGCTAAGGATATTGGGGTAGGAGTTATCTCTAAGCGTTATTGCTCACGGAGTTACACTTGTGTGACCTTGGCATAATACTATAATGTTGTTTTGCGACTCTGACATACTATATTAGGCTTTAGAGACCAACAAGAGGAGTTCTACAGCTCGGGAGCTTATGAAGTTGAGTAGGACACCGCCGGGCTGACGGCCGTGCCGATGAATAGAGATAACCCTAACTTACCTAGTATAGAATAAATGTATTGACAGTGAAATTAATGTAATTCCCATGGTGGAATATTGTTGTAGGACTTTTAGTATTATTTTTATTTAACAAATTAACGTTCCCGAAATTAGGGGCGTTATAATCTTTCACACAATGATGCTAATTTATTGCCATTTCTTAGTCTAATATCTTTCTAATGGTTTGACACAAATTAAATTATCGTGGCTATTCAAGAAAAATAAATAAATCAAATAGATATGGTGATAGCCAAACCAGAGATGCAACACTTGGGAGGATTCTTAATGTGTCTTCCGTTATGATGATTTGCAATGCTTCTTGATTTCTTTGGAAGTCCTGCATGTAACAAAAATTATTTATAAAAAATAGTCAGTGATGTACTGAAGCCTTCCTTTATGAAACTAAATTGCAAGTACAAAACATGAACACATTTAAGCCATAGTTACTCCTTCGAACATACAATGAGACAACTAAAACAAAATCTCCTACTAAAAATTATAAGTAAATTTATTATTTTTTGAAACGGTAAAATCCCCCTTTTGAAGGCCTAAACGTCATTGAATGGCTGAAACACATCATCGATCATTGCTAGAACGGGATGAGAATTATCTAGAAGCCCATTTTCAATCAATCGTTTGGCCTGTGAATGGTCCAAACGATCAAGAAACATGGACGCGACCCAGTCTGCATGTAATAACAGAAAATTACGGGCCAGTATAGAATATGCACTCTTATTTACTCCCTCCGTCAAATTGTTTGTCCTGTTCGGATTCCAATGCAATTTTTAACTGTTCATATCTTTCAAATCTATCATATTTTTAGAGATTTTAATTTTTTTTTTTGGATAATAGAACTAATTGAGACCTATCAAATAAGATCCATCCATATTGCCCATAAAATACGTCATAGATTGGAAGATATGAATAGTTATAAAATTGCATTGGAATTCGACGAACAATTTGGGACGGAGGCGTACTAGAAAGGATAGAATCGTTTCTTATTTACCTCTAAGGATGGTCTCATGACAAAAATACTTTTCTACCCTTGTAAAGTGTACTTTTGACTCAGCCTTCCAACCCCCCCTCTCTGTCCTCCATCCCCCATTCAATTACTACTGGCTTTTTGTTGGCAAGAATAAAGACCTTCATATTCCAAAGTAATTTTATAACAGAATTGGCGAGTTCAAAGACATTCGATTACAGATTAAAACATAACAAAATGAAAGCTCTAACTCTAATCGAAACGCCGAGAAGAATTATGACACCGGCGTGAGTGTTGGATCTTAAAGGATCCAAAGAGCAATAGTTGATTAGAGAAGAGCCACCACATGCAGACATAAAAAATAGATATACGCAAACATCGAGAAGATGAAGTACCAGATCATAGATGATTCATTGAACTTCAGCGAGTGTCACCGGAGAAGTGATAAATGTGGTAAGTATGAATCAAATGAATTTATGAAGTTTTGTGAAGATATTGGTATCGAAAGGCAATTGACGTTTGGATACACTCCACAACAAAATTGAGTAGTGGAGAGGAAAAATAGAATCATTGAATGAATGTCAAAATCAATGCTTCACGAGAAATGATTGCCCAAATTTTTTTTGGGGTGAAGCCGTTAACACAACGGTTTACTTGTTGAATAAATGTCTGACAAATGCATTTGCAAACAAAACTCCATTTGAAGTTTGGAGTAAAAGAAAGTCTTTAGTTAATCACTTGTAAGTGTTTGGGCACATTTGTTATACACACGTTGTAAAGAATCGAGGCACAAGCATCATAAGTTAGTGAAAAATGTATCTTTGTGGGCTATAACACTCAATCAAAAGGCTATATGCTCTACAATTTTAAGACAAATAAGTTGATTATTTCAAGGGACGTTTTGTTCGATAAAAAGGCTTCTTGGGATTGGAAATGAAAGAAAGAGCAAAATCAAGTATCTCCTGTCTATGACGAATTGGAGAGTAAAGAGGATTCTAATGTTTCAATTGCTAGTCCACAATCATCTCCATCGAGCTCAAGTTCTACATCTCCAAGAAAAATGAGAAGTCTTAGCGATTTGTATGCAAAGTGTAACTTTTATGTGGTAGAACCGGAGAACTTTAAAGAAGTAATTAAAGAAAAAGTTTGTAAGAAAGCAATGGAAGAGGAAATTTGAGTGATTGAAAAGGTCAAGATGTGGGAGTTGGTGGAGAAAGTCAAAGAAAAAGAAGTGGTTGGTGTGTGGATCTATAAAACGAAGCTCAATCAGGATGGGTCGATTCAAAAGAATAAAGCAAGGTCTGTCAAAGGGATATATTAATAACCGGGGATAGATTATTAAGAAACATACCAACTATGAAGTCCACATTCTTGAATGTTGCCATGGAGGAAGAGGTGTATGTGGAAAGCATTGTATGGGTTGAAACAAGCACTCCGAGCATTATATAGTGAGATTGATTCCTACTTCATCAACAAAGGCTTTCAACGGAGCAAAAGCGAGCGAACCTTATACATCAAAAAGCAGGGTAACACCGGTATATATTCTCATTGTTTCTCTTTATGTTTATGATTTTGTTTTTACCGATAATGATTAAAGATGCTTGAAGAATTTAAAAGAGTTATGATGGAAAAGTATGAAATGAGTGATTTGGGATTGTTGCATTACTTTTTGGGATTTGAAAATTTTCAATTTTTATTTGCTGAAAGAAGTATACTAAAACTCTTCATGAGAAGTTTAAAATGATGAATTGTAAATTGGTTGTTACACCTTTGGTGGTGACTGATAAATTGATAAAGGAGGATGGAAACAAACAAGTTGATTCATTTTGTTATAGAAGTTAGTTGTATTTGACGGCTACAAGTCCATATATTATGTTTGCTGCAATGTTATTGTCTCAATTTATGCATAATCAAACCTAAACTCATTTTGGAGTGGAAAAAAGAGTTTTGGGATATAATCAGGATACTATTGATTATGGCATTGCATATGAGAAAAATTTGGATGCAAAGTTGATTGGATTTTACGATAGTGATTGGGTCGGGTGTGTGGATGATATGAGGAGCACTTTCGGTTATGCATTTTCTCTTAGCTCAGATGTCTTTTCATGATAATCTAAGAAGCAACAAATGGTGGGACAATTTTCTACTGAGGCCGAATATGTTTCGGCATCATTAGTGACATCACATGAAATTTGGTTGAGGATTTTGGAAGTTGTTGGTGAGAAGCAAGGAGAGGCTACTCCAATTTTACGTGACAACAAGTCATCAATAGCCATGACAAAAAAACCATCTACCATAACTGAACAAAGCACGTTGCATCAAGCATCGTTTTATTCGGGAGGCCATAGAGGATGATGGATTCAAGTCAAGTATTACAAGACAGAAGATCAAGTGGCGGACATCTTCACGAAAGTACTTCCAGAGGACAAGTTCTAATATGTTTGAGAAATGTTGGGTGTCACACAACAAGCGGGAGTGTTAACATAAATGTTTTGTTGTATTTTTCCATTTGGGCTAAATTTATGTTAGTGGGCCAAGTTATTTTTGTATTGGGTCATGTTTTAAGCTATGTCTTAGTTAGGCTCCTAATTAGTAGAAAATTCTAGTTGAGGCCCAAAGGCCCATGTTTGTATCTATAAGTACTTGTAAGACTTCTCTAGAAGATGAATGGAAAAAAAATCTCACTAAAGCTTGGTTCTTAAATTTCCTTAAGCAGTCAAGTCTTTTAGACTAAATCTCAGCCAACACTCTAGGCAAACTTAACACCAAGGGATAGTTGAGTTGGTAAGGGCGACTCCTAAGGAAGAAGAGGTCTTGGGTTCATCTCTTCTTAATTTCCAGGCTCAACTGTACTAGATCTCATGGTTCTCATGGGGTATTGGTTGGTCCATGTGTGTCGCGGAGAGTGCATAGACCCTCGGATTAGTCGAGGTGCGTGCAAGTTGGCATGGTCCACCCAGTTATAACAAAAACAATGTAGGCAAACTTGGGGCACAATAAGTTGGCATGGTCCACCCAGTTATAACAAAAACAATGTAGGCAAACTTGGGCACAATAATTGCTATCGGGGCTCAAGTGAGCAAAAATGGGTGTTCTTTAAACATTTGCCTGAAAACGAAGTTGGTTGATTCCAAATTTTCGTCACACCATTGAAAATCAGTTCGATGGTGCAAACAGTGTGAAAACCAGACCATATCTGTGCACACAATAGTGGGTGAAGCAAAGCCCGTGAGTGCTTTGAATTTTCTCCCAGGCATCTGTATTGTCGGTAGTGAAAAAGGGAGAAGCAAATGTAAAATTATTTACTATGCCAGACACCTCTGGGGAGTTTTAGATGTAGGTTAAAATTAGACGCAGTCCGACGCAATTGATCAGTTCGACGAAACAACTAGGAACAACGAATGTGACCCAACCTGGTTAGACCATTAACTAGTCATGACAGAAATGTGTGATAGGTGCGCAATATCTCAAGATATAAGCGCCTAAGTAAGGCGAATTAGCGCATTAGAGGCGCGATTTATTCCATTTTCCACTTGATGCGGTGTTGTCTTGTGTTTTGGTATTGTTGTGTTTGTTTTGTAGGAAACGGGCCGGAGGAGCACGTAAAGTGGACACATGACATTGGGCATGCTGGGAACCGGTGGGGCCCAAGCAAGGACGAGCAACACAAGCCAAAAGCATTTTAGAGGAGTCGGTATCGATACAGGGATTGTCCTGTATCGATACCCAAGCACCCATAACTGAACAGAACCGATGGGTATCGATACAGGGCTTTGCCCGTATCGATACCGACTAGCTTAAATGGGCCGGTGATTTTGCCACGTGTTTGGGCCTCGGGAAAGACATAAATACCTCTTTTTGAGGTCGAATTAGGGTTCCAACTTTAGTTTGTTTTTCTTCCAATTAGGAGCCGACTTTTCCTTTGGAGATTCTACTTTCCGGGTTACTTTTCCATTGAAGTTTTACAGTTTTATTCGCTGATTCTCGCATCGCTTTGGTAATTCTCTGTCTTCTTTACATTAATCTCAGTTCGCGGGAGTTTGTCCGCGTTCTGAGACTCGAATCTTTGTTTTAATTCTTATTCTAGTTTAATAGCATGTTTTATTCCAGAATTTTCTTATCTGTTTTGTTTAATATGAGTGAGTAGTTCCATAGGTATGGTCGCGGGGTGATTAACACGCCGTGGCCAGGGCTGGGTATGTTCTCGCTCCTGTTTTCAGAATTAATAAACGGACAAGCAATTTTAGGTTATTAAAGAACTTCCGTGGACGAATCCGGGCATTGTCGGAGCCCAGGTAACGCGGGGAACGGGGGACCAAAACTCGTTCTTCGCTGTACATGGGTAAACGGCGACCACGAGGATTCGCATCTTTCGGGGTACCTTTTTCTCTCTAAAATTAAACGTTTTTAGAACACCGAACGGAGCGAAACTGTCTGGACCTGGTCACCGTGTTATGAACCCTACGACCGTACCATCTTTTAATTAATTTAGGAAAAACTAAATTTTCTTTAGTTTAGTTAATTCTCCCATCAAATTACAAGGGGTGGCTACCTAAGAGCCGTGTTAAACATTAGCAACCCGAGTTTTTAGTAAGCACTTTCCACCTTCTCTGTGGATTCGATTCCGGTCTTACCGGGTATTATGCTACACCGGTCTCCGCCCTACGCTTGGGGCAACACATTAAATTAGGTATAGGATTTCGGTCAAGCATTTTTGGCGCCGTTGCCAGGGAAGGCAAAAGGTGTTAAGAATTCGGGTAGTTAGTGTCTAGTGAATTTTAGTTTTAATTTTATCTTTCTTCATTAAAAAAAAAAAAAAAAAAATTCTAAAAAAAAAAAAAGTAATAGGGAAACAACTGGGTGAACGAGGTGAGAATGGAAGAATTCTGTGAGATGTGTGAGTGTTGGGGGCATTCTGTTTATACCTGCTCCGCTTTTTATACACTCAAGGAAGCTTATCGAAATAATCAGGCTAGGGTGAGTGTTATTAATCAGCGGTGGGATCCATATCCAAATACGTACAATCTAGGGGAGTCCCACCACCCATCTTTTTCAGGGTGGTATTCCGAACCCCCAGTGCCACCACAGCCACTGCCTTTGCCTCTACAAGAAATACAGTCGTTCGAACCTGCCCAGGATCACATGCCCCAATTTGGCTCATTTTTCCAAGACCCGCAAGGGTTTGATCCTTATTCTACTGGCCCACCCCCAGAGCTGACTTATCCCCCTCATGATGAGGAGTTTGAGGAGATGGTACAAACTATTGTGCGATCGCAGATGACCCTCACCGCGGAAACCACCCAAGAAATTGAGAACCTTAGGTCCCAGTTAACTCAACTCACAGAGGCAGTGGGACAAATCCAACAAGAGTGGGAGACATTTCTTTCTCCGCCTCAAGTCAATAGAAGAGAGGAGGTCGACCCACTTCTCATTGAGGGACGGGTTGATGATCGTTTAGAGGAACCTTCCGAGTTTGGAGGAAATGAGGAGGTTACTCCTAAGGAAGAGGAAGTAGGTTTATCTAACGATGTAGAGGAGGTTGACTTGGGCTTACTTGAGTTCTCCGGGTTTAGAGGGAATGAGGGCTCACCTTGATGTTCCCCACTTAAGCCCAAGGAGAAAACGAATGCCCTCCATTGTATTTTTCACTGTTGATTCGGGCCGCCTACATTTTCCTTTTTCGCTCCTGTGAGTCTAGAGATCAAGGAGTTGATCGGCCTTTGTGCGCTGAACACTTTTCAGAGTCTGTAGGAGGTGGCGAGTTCCATGACAAACGTGTTTCCCTTGAGTCTGCCCCTCCTTGTGATGATATGTTAGAGGACAATTCCCGATGGGGATGGGGTTGAGTTAGTTGAAGAACCGAACTTGGAGGGAGTGCAATTATTAGTTGAACCAAAGTTAGGGGTTGATGTTTACAATGAGGATACTCATGCAACAAGGATAATGAAGAGGAGTCATGGGCGGTATGTTTGGTCGACACGCTCGTTAAGGAGCATGTCGACAATGTGTTGTTTAAAGATCCTCTGGAAGTTGCTCTTACCGGCTGAAAGGCGTCGTTCTTAGAAGAGGCGGTAGTTTGATGGATTTGTTAGCAACGGGAGATTTGTGCGGAGTCGCTTGGGACCCGGGCCCTGAGCCATTGTTGGTCCAACCGCCTAAGTTAGATTTAGAGCCAGCTTTGTCGAGGACTTGTTTAAATATGCTTGTTTTCGGAGTAATAATACTTATGCGGTAGAGGTTCCCTCGTCCCTCGGGGTGGAGCAAGAGAGGGAAGTGTTAGACATGTGGACAGAACACATAGGAGCAACAAAAGGACCGCATCATCGATTATCTTTGTAGAAGAGGGAATCAAGTGGGAAGGAAGCGGCGAGCTTCTTATTGAATGTCTTTCTTTTGAGTCTTCCCATTCTAGGCAACCAGAATCTGTTGGGGTGAGCTCACTTGAGCAACCAGTATTAAAGGAAGTGCAACAAGTTGACTTCCTCGGTGTTGACAAGTTTGATTTTGTTTATCATCCGTCTATTATAAAATTTGTCAACTGCCTGAAACTTGGTTTGGTCTTATGGGAGCATTCAGAGATGCGTCCATTTTTAAGACGAACTCGGCAATTGCTTTACTCGAAGTATCTTTTCTTGTGGTCTGGCCGAGTTCAATTTTTAATGCAAAGCTTAGCGTGGGGTGGTGCATTCATGGGATTCATCTTTGTGGATTTGATTAATTTTCGAATTCCACTTTTCAAAGATCTCTCTCTCTCTCTTTCTCTTCCAAATTAAAATTAATTCAAGTTCAAAAAAAAAAAAAAAGGGGTCCGGTATAGCCACCTAATTTCTAGCCTTAAATTTGTGTATCTGGGTTTCTAACAATCTTATTGCCGTGTCTCGGATAGTCATAAAAGACGATTGGCTTTGATTTCTTTAAGGAAAAACCTTGAGTGATTTAACCTGTTGAGTCATGACTTACCCGGGATTGTTATGATGACCTTCTCTACACAAATTTAAGTGAGACATTTAGGGAGAAAAGTAGTACCCGTGCCTTTCACGTGACGAAAGTGGTGGATTTCAATGTTTTGTAGAGTCTGTAGTAGCGTTTCTTTTCCTTCTTTTCTTTTTCTTTTGTTTAGTGTCTTGCAGACTAACACATGCAGGTTGATTTGTCCAAGTTGGGGGGTCGCTTCTCCACTTACTTCTATCTTGTGTTGTCCGCTAGTTCGAGGTGATCTCTTTTATCTCTTTATTTATGTCCTTCTCTTTTAGTGTTTGTGCAATCAATGAGGACATTGCTTTATTCAAGTTGGGGGGAGGGATTACTTGGTCACTTGTCTTATTTAAATTTAGAGTCTTGAAAAAAAAAAAAGAAAAAAAAAAAAGGAAAAAAAAAAAGGAATTTGGATGTTTGGGTGTAACTATTCTTGGTTGATGACTGTTAATTAGCGCTAGTGGTTGTTGTGCGAGTCGGAGTCTCGATACGATTTCATGAATATACTTAAGCTCGTGAACATGATGTTTAGGAATCACTCAGTTAGCCGTATCATCTATAGTTGGATAGTGTTTGATCACTTGAGTTCATGCTTTTCACGCGCACTGTCCCACTCTGAGCATTCACTAGCCTTGAATTTGGTTTACATATTATTGATAGTTCGGTGTTAGTTGATTGCGCCCACGGGCGAATTGGAACCCCTTTCCTACATTGTGCGCTAAATTGGTATTGCTTATCCGGGCGTTCATTGAGTATTCGGGCAATCGGGGTTTGCTCCCACCGTATTGTTCGCATTACAAGATGGATAGACCTTGTGAAGGCATTGGTTAAATGTGGTTAGTTTGGGTCTCTCCTTAAAGCCTTTTTGACTCGAGCAATTAAGTCTGAGGGGTTTCTTTAAACCTGGTACCCTAAGGCCATCTGGCTTGGGGATGACCGACCTAAAGCTCGTTATATGGGTCAACTAGAAAGCCCGACAGATCCAGGCATTGCACGACCACAAGAAAAAATTGATTAAAAAAAAAAAAAAAAAAGAGAAAGAATAAAAAAATTTCATCATTAGGGGAAGGGGTGAGTTTTAGAGAAACACCGGGCTATGGATGTTGTGTGAACTATTTTCGGGATTAGTGAATTTCTATGTGTGATTCTCACTTACACGCATGTTATGTGATAAATCCCTATCCGATCGTAGGTGAGAGGATTAATTTTTGTGCTAAGTTTGCTGCGAAGTTCACTTGTTTAACTGTGTTCATGGATGAAATGTCTTGTCTTTGACTTGCCTGACAGTCACTGTACTGCTTTGATAAGCGATTGATTGGGTTGAGTTGCATTCAAATGTCCGAGTCCTTTGTGTTTTGTGGGTTATCACTGCTGAAAACCCTCACGAGACTTCACTCGTCCTACCGGGGCCGCCCGGGGGTTTAAAAGATCTATCCTTTTATTTATTTGTTTTATTCTTTTCGTTGCTCGGGACTAGCAACCTTCAAGTTGGGGGGTGTGATAGGCGCGCAATATCTCAAGATATAAGCGCCTAAGTAAGGCGAATTAGCGCATTAGAGGCGCGATTTATTCCATTTTCCACTTGATGCGGTGTTGTCTTGTGTTTTGGTATTGTTGTGTTTGTTTTGTAGGAAACGGGCCGGAGGAGCACGTAAAGTGGACACATGACATTGGGCATGCTGGGAACCGGTGGGGCCCAAGCAAGGACGAGCAACACAAGCCAAAAGCATTTTAGAGGAGTCGGTATCGATACAGGGATTGTCCTGTATCGATACCCAAGCACCCATAGCTGAACAGAACCGATGGGTATCGATACAGGGCTTTGCCCGTATCGATACCGACTAGCTTAAATGGGCCGGTGATTTTGCAACGTGTTTGGGCCTCGGGAAAGACATAAATACCTCTTTTTGAGGTCGAATTAGGGTTCCAACTTTAGTTTGTTTTTCTTCCAATTAGGAGCCGACTTTTCCTTTGGAGATTCTACTTTCCGGGTTACTTTTCCATTGAAGTTTTACAGTTTTATTCGCTGATTCTCGCATCGCTTTGGTAATTCTCTGTCTTCTTTACATTAATCTCAGTTCGCGGGAGTTTGTCCGCGTTCTGAGACTCGAATCTTTGTTTTAATTCTTATTCTAGTTTAATAGCATGTTTTATTCCAGAATTTTCTTATCTGTTTTGTTTAATATGAGTGAGTAGTTCCATAGGTATGGTCGCGGGGTGATTAACACGCCGTGGCCAGGGCTGGGTATGTTCTCGCTCCTGTTTTCAGAATTAATAAACGGACAAGCAATTTTAGGTTATTAAAGAACTTCCGTGGACAAATCCGGGCATTGTCGGAGCCCAGGTAATGCGGGGAACGGGGGACCAAAACTCGTTCTTCGCTGTACATGGGTAAACGGCGACCACGAGGATTCGCATCTTTCGGGGTACCTTTTTCTCTCTAAAATCAAACGTTTTTAGAACACCGAACGGAGCGAAACTGTCTGGACCTGGTCACCGTGTTATGAACCCTACGACCGTACCATCTTTTAATTAATTTAGGAAAAACTAAATTTTCTTTAGTTTAGTTAATTCTCCCATCAAATTACAAGGGGTGGCTACCTAAGAGCCGTGTTAAACATTAGCAACCCGAGTTTTTAGTAAGCACTTTCCACCTTCTCTGTGGATTCGATTCCGGTCTTACCGGGTATTATGCTACACCGGTCTCCGCCCTACGCTTGGGGCAACCCATTAAATTAGGTATAGGATTTCAGTCAAGCAATGTGATTACTATACTTCCCTCCCATGAAGTTTCTGTTTTAAGTAGTTTGGTCCAAAAAGTTGGATCAAGTTCTAGTTCCCCCCTATGCAATTCTGTTCTATTTGTGGATTCCAAACTTTAAAATTTAGGGACGATCAAGGATCATATGTGATCAAGGTAACTAAAAAATGATCTAGTTCAATTTAATCAACGACACCAACTGGTATGGATTTAAACACTGTGAAGTACGATGCACCAACAATGATGAGGCCGGTATCAGCCACATCATATTTAGCATAGCAAGAAAACATTCAAGCAAGTGATGTATCTTGTGTTGGGTGTACAATGAAGCTTGACAAAGGGTTTACAATGTGTTAGTAGAGATGAGCTTCAGGCTCTTCTCAGGCGGTGTCAGTGACTATCAAGTGGAACAACTTTTGGTGTAAGGAGAGGGTTATGAGTTGAGCTTTGTGAAATAAAAGGAAGTTGTGTGGGAGTTTGGCAGACAACCGGCATTCAAGCAGAGGTTTCTAGGACTCTGATTCAGGGGTTGCAACGATGGTAAATTACTTGCACATTGGGCAAAAGGGGTGATTGTTATGTTCCGCTCTTGGTAGGGGCCAAACAATGTGATGACTTGACTTTCTCAGCGAAAGGCACAAAGCTATAGGGCCAATTCATGTGATGGCTTGACTTTCTTGGTGAAAAGAACAAAGCCACGCCTCCAAATATGGCTTGGAGATACTTTTCTAAAAGTGTGTAAATGGAATAAAGTACTCCCATAGTTCCATATGCCTATAAATTCGCATGCCTTGGCTGTGTGGAAGAGCGGGCGAGAAATATAGAGTAAATAGAGAAGAGCAATACTAGGATACCTCTTCCTTTGGGAGGAAACCGAGCTCCTCCAGTTAGGCTCCAGACGAGAATAGAGAAATACACAAAGAGGTTGAGTACTGTCGTGTAATATCTTTGTATTTTTCATATAGTGAAACACTCCTTCCCTTTGGTGGATTTACCTATTTGGGTAATTCAACCACGTGAATTCTTTGTCTTTGTGTGATTGCGCGTGAGTTTATGGGCAAATCTGAGGCGAACAGAAGGAGGCAAGGTGGTGGCAAGGATTTTTTTTTTTTTTTTTTTTTGTGAAATGGCAACAAGTTTATTGAGAAACTTGATTGGGTATACATCAAGCCGGGAAAAGGGAGAGGATTCAATTAAAGGTTTGGGTTTTAAAAAAAAAAAAAAAACCCCAAAAATTGAAACCCAACAGCAAGAACACCCAGGGCAAGCCATAAATTGTTGGCCAGCTAAGACTGTTTGTCAGTGATAGTTTGCTACAAAAAAAGTTGCCCAACAAAGATGGTTTGCTAGAAAAAATTATTGCACACAAGGGTAAAGCTCTTATGGGTGCCATGTTTTCACTTTAGTCACAAAATTTTAGTTA
Source organism: Vaccinium myrtillus (assembly GCA_016920895.1). Taxonomy (NCBI): domain Eukaryota; kingdom Viridiplantae; phylum Streptophyta; class Magnoliopsida; order Ericales; family Ericaceae; genus Vaccinium; species Vaccinium myrtillus. The sequence continues at coordinate 14,163,768 of CM029280.1, forward strand.
ATGATAACGTTGAGTTACTTAAGTTATTTCTTCTACTGAAAGTGTTTGCTACATCAACAAATAAATCAAGATGTATATCCCTAATTATGTCGACTTTCTTTGTTCCGCAAATTAGTTCACTGCTAAAAATGTACAAATTTTTAATTCGAATATAAAATACTTACATGAAAAGTTTTTTAAATTTTTTGCACCAAATTAAAGATTTTAACTACTTTTTAAAAGCTGTGTAAAAGAATTTTAAAATTGTGTACTAAATTACTTTATTTTTTATCCAAAAGTTACACTTCTTGTGAGTGATCATTTCGTGTCTATAGTACGTCTATATTCTAGTTGGGTTAACAATAAGGCAAATGATTTCCATGCTCCTTTTGTGATAAACATACCTCCTATTTTTTCTTTTAATGAAATATTTATGTGTAAAAGTTTCACTAAAAGACAAAAATAGGGATGTTTTTCTCAAGTAATGGGTTTTGATAAACATACCTCCTATTTTTGATCAGTACTTCTTTTCCCAGAGATGCAAGGAATACAACTATCTGGACACAACATCGAACACAATACCCCACATGCACGTAGGTCCCATAGAAATTTATTATCTGGCACAACATGTATGTAGGGTTGTGTTTGCCACTTTGCCTATTCGGTGTTGTGTCTGGATAATTGTGTTCCTAGCATTTTTGTTCTTTTCCTACCATTCATGATAGCATATAAAATTTCTTTTCTTTTTTTCCCTTTTTTGGTTGGGTTGGTATATAATACGAAAATAAGGTAAGTAGTGTACCGAACAAACAATATCAAGAAAAAGATTAATTAGAAGGGAAATAATTTTCACATCCCCTTTTTTGATAAATACACCCATTTTTTATTTTGTTTTTGTCTTTTAGCGAAACTTTTACACATAAATTTTTTACTAAAAGACTAAAAAGGGAGTATGTTTAACAAAAAAAAGGGTGTGTGGAAATCACTTGTCTAATAGTAAGAAATGTATTTCATTGTTTTGGAGAGAAGAGCAGTTATAACGTAAGAGCAGTAGAAGTAAAGGGATTGAAGAGGCTGACCTAAATAAATTAAATTCTGCCAGAAGTTAAAGGAATTTCTACTCTTGAATGAAGAATAATTGTAGACAATTTCGCCAAGAGGATTGGGTTCCACGCAAGCTAGCTCGGGCTTTCGCTGAAGCAAAGATAAAGCTATGTCTGTAGCAGCATTGAGGGGATAACAGTTAGAAAAATGTTCGGATGCTATTTCGTATCAATTCCATACTTTATTTTATTTTACTTTTTAGCTTGGGATAATCCGGTAACCAGAGACGGAGCCAGAATTTCATATTCAAGGGGCTGCAACATAAATAACAAGATTTTAAAAATTCAAGCTTCAAGTATATAAAACAACTAAAAATACTATACCTATGTGCTCTTAGCGAACCTAAAACAACTAAAAATTTTAAAAAAATAAAAGTTTTTAAATAGTTACTGTGACACACCTTTAGATCTTGAAGTCATATACTATTGAGTCGGAACTAATTTTCAAAAATAATTTCCTTCTCAATGAACAAATCCAAAACAATTGTGAGAAACTCATCGTCCATTTTACAAATGAACCCTGAGGCCAGAGCCGAAACAGACCCCGAGCTTGAGTTTTACATAATTTTTAAAATTTAGTGGAGTTGAACATGGTAATTACAATTCTTTTTTCAAATGGACCACCTTATGGGATCATTCTTCTGATGTCGTTTTTCATAGTACAAGGGTGAGTTCGCAAAACGGTATTTTCAGTATTTTCAGACTATATCATCAATTGATTTGAAAACTTGTAGTGCAAAAATACCAAAGATACTGAAAATACCTCAATAGAAACTCAGCCTAAAAGACAAAATTTGTTGGCCTATGGAGTTTTATATCAAAATAGGGGTGGCCCATAATAAGATGTTTTAATACTAAAAAAAAAAAACCCGGGATATTTTCTATTGGGGGGTGGCCTTGGCCCCCAATAGACAACCTGTGCTTCCGTCCCTGCCGGTAGCCTTTTTTTTTTTTCAAAAGTCAGTAGCATTAGTTGTAATTAGTGATGTTTGAACGTTAAATAAATGAAAAGCATGGTGTCTACCATTGAATTATTACTCCACTTACTATCGTAGTTAATATCTTAGAGCATCCCCATCCAAATATTTTAATGTCAAATGCCGAAAAAATCTAAACTTTTTTTTTTTTTTTTTGGGGTAAAATCTTAAGTTTTTCAACAGGCCCTTCAAAGATAAATTCCAACTAACCCTTCAAATTCTTTCTCTCTTAAAATTCATCATATGAATAGCAACGTTTGATAAATTCTATACTACAAAAAATGATTTCTTATTGATAAAATCTGTTAGAGCCTAGCACTAAAATTTGAATTAAAAAATATATTACAAAAAATTTGAAGAGTCCATTGGATCACTTTAAAATTCACTAAAGTTACTGTGGGAAGGCGCATTAAAAATGCCAGCTGGCTATTGAATTAGGTTTTGTTTGCAATCTAGCGATCTGGTTCTGTGAAACCCGGCCCGGCCGTTTGCTGATTCTCAACCGGTTTTGGTGGTTTATTCGGTTTCATGTACCAAACGGTTTTGAAGGGCTGACTAAACCAGAGTCGTGAAGGTTGACGTTACAAGACATTTAAAATTGTTTTCAATTGTAGTATCAAAAAGTGAGATTAAAGTTCATCAGACCTATTTACAGTATTTCTTTATACAAATACCATATGCATTTGCATACATCATTTTGAATTTTTCAGTTTTCTTCAAATGGCTCACTCTTATCTTTTCATTTTGAAACATTTTTAATGAAAATATATAAAACTTATTGAGATGTTAGTTTAGTTTCATTATTATGTTTCTTTATCCAAAAGCTACACATTTTTTCATTGCAGATTAAGTATTTGAAACAGGGGTAGTGTGTTTATCTATACATATCATGTAAACTTTAAACAAAAAGTAGATATATAATGAAAAGTTTTTACAAAAAAAAAAAAGAATATGAACTACTTTGACCTAAATTTTGTTTTCGATATTTTTGTTTCTTATCGGATTTTTTTTATCATTGAATTTGCATTAAATATGCATGGTCAATAATCATGTTGAGATCTTTCATTTAAAGAACTTATGGACCTTAAATGTAAATAATTTTTTGCACCGAAATACTTTATTTCTATTCGTTATTTTGTTGTAAGAAATTCTTATAAATTATACACAGATTACTTTATTTTTAATCCAAAAATTTTATGACTTTTCATAGAGGATTAACTGTTTGAAACGAATGAAGTGTGTATCACAAAAAGTGTAGCCAAAAATTAGATATATCGTGAGAAGTTTAAAAAACACACAGAGATATATACTTCCTCATCCCTTTTTAAAGGTCCACTATAGAATATATGTAATTTCAAAATATCAAAATATATGTTTTCTATATAATTTTTTAATTTGTTTTATACCAAATTAAAGTGCTCATTGAGTACTTTTATTTGGTCCAAAAAATTTAAAAACATTCTACGGAAGTACGTTTTTTAACGTTCATAAAAACATGTTTCACAAGGGGAGATTTAAAAAGGGACGGAGGGAATAATTAGTAACTGGTTTTATCAACTCTGATCCATTTTTTTTTCCGTTATTATGATTTCTCTCGGTCCATATTTTTAAATTATTCTGATTTCTCTTGTCGAGAAGAAAGATTAATCCTAAATATTTTTTTGGAAAATCAAAAAAAGTAAGCAATACTTACTACTTGAAGAAAAGTCGATTTAGGCCAAACTCACCGTTAATGCACAGTAACAATAATACAGTCTCCTACTAATAAATACTCACCATAAAGTTCACCAGTTGTAAGATCACGAACTGTTTGACCCGTCGCCAATTCTTCACTAGTGACTTCCAGCAAGTAAAGTGCCATCTCTCTTGACCCCCATGAAGTAGCCGTATCGAGAGGTGTCCGTCCAGCTCCGTTCACAACATTTGGAAGCTCCGAGTTTTTGTTGACTAACATTCTGGCTCCCTCAATGTTTCCAGTGGTTGCAGCGATGTGAAGGGCTGTACTTCCCTCGTTGTCAACTAGATTTACATCCCTGGGTGTCATCTTCTCCAAAAGCTTCCTCACAAATTGATTTCTCCCCTTAGATACGATGGCGACAGCAAGTGCTACTTGGTTAAAGTCAGTGATGGGAGTCCTCACAGCATCTGGATCATGTTCTATGATTCCCCTTGCTTCGTCCCAATCCCCCTTGATTGTAGCTTTGAGCAGGGGTAGATAACGCCTTACCCTATTCTCTGTTTCTTCGTCTGCATGTGCGTGCGTGCGTGTCAGTCAATCATTCATCCATGCACTAACATATGCTTACTACATTACAAACTCAAAGGCATTGAATGTAGGGTCCTTCAATAAGCAAATAAAAAGAAAAAAAGAAAAGAAAAGCATATACATCAGTGTACTTTTTACTCCTTTTAATGTACTTTATGCACTTTTTACATATTTTAGCTTACTTTTTAAACCTTAACGACAAACTTGATTTTAGAACTTTCCTTGAATATATTGCTCCAAATACAGTACTTGTATCCAAAATTGTGAATTAAAGTTGTGACCTCCATAGACTTTTTTCCCAACTATCCTATTGATGTCAATTACCAATCTAAGGAGAAACTCATTAATTACCTCTCGAAAAAAAAATCTACAATACACACTTCTTAAAGGTGTATACGATATGCACCCATTGTGTGGTCTATATTGCGCCACCTCATAATAAATAACCGGGAGAATCGGTCATTCATAACATTTTTATGAGTTTCATACATTTTATACTAAGAATTCGTAACTTTTCAGCAATACGATTCGTAACATTTTCTTGCGTTTCGTAACTTTTTTGTGTGTTTCGTACCTTTTTGTGGGACTCATAACTTTGAGACAAAAAATCATAACTTTCCTCAAATATGATTCATAACATATTTTTTACGTCTCGTAATTGTTAGAAAAAAATTTGTAACTTTTCACAAATATGTTTCGTAACGTTTTCGTTCGTGTCATAACTCTAACTTTTATCGTAAAAAATCGTAACTTTTCAACCATGTATAATCGATTGGGTAAGTGATTAAAGTGTTTCGAAGAACTACATGTGTTTTCTTTAAGATAATTTTAGTTTCAATTTTCCCAAAAAGAAGAAGAAGAAGAAGATAATTTTATTCTAAATTAATTTCAGATACTAATTTAGGCCTTTCTTCCCTTAGAATTTGAAAACACTTTTACTATAGCTATTCTCAACTTACTTGAAAATTTAAACTCTTTAAAAATTTTCAAACTACCGCTATGTCGTAATTTAAACCGTATTTAAAAAATAGAGTTAAAATAGTTTTCAAAAAAATAAAGAAAAAAAGCTCAAATCCCGAAAAGCCCTATATAACTGAGACGGAAATGAGAAGAGATAAAGATAGGCTGGAGGCTCATTGCAAAATCAAGCAAGAATACCTTACGGTTTATGGTAGATAATGTGTCCAAACCACAAACATTGGCATTGACAGCGTGGTGAACAACTGTCAGAATTTCTACTAGAGCTACTCTTATTCCCTAGTAAAATATAGTTACAAATTTAATTTAAACATCTATTTCTCTCGAAAAAACAAAAAATATGTTGAACATCTACGCTAGCTAATAAAGATTTTGGCTCTTTTAATTACTTGTACGGATTTCGTATAAATTGGTGGTATTGGGCTCACTCCAAGTTCTACATGGATGATAAGAGTCAATTCATATTTTGAAAATAATATTTACTAATATCTTGTAAAGAATGAGCTCAGTCGGATATCGGTAAATGCTCAATCGGTTCATTTAGTTTTCAACGTGGAATAAAAAACTGGATAAACCAATTGTGCATTTACTGTCATTGTCAAATGTTACTTTGAAAAATATGAGCAGCTCCGATCATCCGTGTCAAACCCGGGGTGAGCCCAACACAACAAATTTGTACATTGAATCTGTACGAGTAGTATTGTCCAGTAACTTTCAAGTCATACTTTACCGCTCCTGGTTCGATATTCTCTGCCTCAATGAACGTTATTGTTTTCCATTTCTTAGTAAATTCTATTGAGGATTTTAACCGTACAATTTCTTTGAAAATATGAACGGTACGTTCCATTGTTGAAGTTCGATTAGCTAGGGTCCAAAAAAAAACTCAAAGTCTGTCCTGTTTAGAAACTAAGAAGGTGAAAATAGAAGAAAGAGCATGTCGTTAATTGGAGCTAGTTGTTTGAAGCGCATTTATCTTTAGAAACTAAGAAGGTGAAAATAGATGAAGGAATGGGTTTGCTTTCTATCCTTGATCAGCTATGGCGTAATTCGTGTAATTGTTCAATAGTTGTTCCATTTCTTCCTTGCACATGGTACTTTGGTGTCAATGACGATTCTATTATACGGAGTGAACTATTGAGCAAATGAACATACTTTACGCCTTGAACTGCGACAATCATAACTTTCAAGTGATACTATACAGCTGCGTGTTATCAATATTTTCTCCGTTATCTATACTTTGATTTTATTTGGTGTTTCTTCCACGTTAATAAAACTAGATGTTGTGAAAAAGTTTCATTATGATACCATATTTTTTCCTTTTTTCAGTAAATTAATTCTACCACTGATGATTAAAATTCCAATGATGTGTATGGTTCCATTGTTGACCTTCGGTTAGGGTTTAAAGGAAACTCAAACTATGTCCTCTTCGGAGACTAAATAGGGGAATAAAATGTCGTTTGAGGTGTTTGAAGCGCATTTATCTTTGAAAAAATGGGTTTTTGATCAAATCTTTTCAGAATTTCATTTTTTTTTTCAGGCAAATGTGTTTGGAAAATATATCCAAACAATACCCAATAAACATAATTTAGGCGTGGCAAATGTATTCAATGAGGTCTAATTGTGAATGCTATCGATCATCAAAATTGTAACGACCCATTATTTTAAGAACAAAACCTCCAAAATACTCAATTTGTTTTATACTTTCAGGTCCCATTCTCTCCGTATATAATCTACTATCATCAAAATAATGCAAAAGTATATGATTAAATAATCCTCTTAATACTCCTACAATTACTCGAATGAAGAGTACCCTAAATCCCTATATTGCCAAGAACTCACAATCCATGTACTAAACAGCTCTGTGGAACTTTAGCGAGCAATATCATAATGGATATCACATATTCCACTTTCAAAAAAGTTTCATAGAATTGGACATTTATCATGAGGTATTAAAAAACGAAAGTATGGAAAAAAGGATTCTGGAAATGGAATCCATCGTATACAGCATCCAAAAATTTGAAGGTGATCGGTTAACGTTTGACTCTTGATCTAGTTTGCATGATTTCTCAATTTGTCTCCCTAGTATTAATTTTGTCATTTTTAACCATATAGTTTACATGTCATCTTAATTCAATTCCACCACTTTTGCTGACGGCATCAATGAAACAAATGGAATTGAAGGGCTCATTATCCCTCACAGAAGTACGAAATTGAGATTTTATGCTTATGAGAGACTACGTCTAAAGTTTTACCTTTTAGTTTTGTTTTCCAAATACAAATAAGAAACAACATTTATGTAATATATTTGGCGCTTCAATTATATTTAATTGGATGATCAAAATATGTTGAGGAAATTAAAATTTACATTTCATACATATTACCAATATATTAGGAAATTCGAAAATCGTGAAGCTGTCAATATTCAATAAATATATTATCCCCACTTAATATTCAAGAATGTTCCATTTCTCAATTGAACAAAATTATAAGATACCTAAAATACTAAAGAATTTTTTTTCTTTTAATGGCGTGAAAAAATGACGAGATTGTAAAAATCCAATTGAAAAAATATGATACCAAGATGATAGGCGCGCAATGTCACAGATATAAGCGCCTAAGTAGGGCGAATTAGCGCGTTAGAGGCGTGATTTATTCCATTTTCAACTTGATGCGGTGTTGTTTTTGTTTTGGTATTGTTGTGTTTGTTTTGTAGGAAACGGGCCGGAGGAGCACGTAAAAGTGGACATGGGACTTCGGGCATGTTGGGAACCGGTGGGACCCAAGTAAGGACGAGCGAGCAAGCTTAAAAAGCATTTTGAAGGTCTCGGTATCGATACAAGTATATCACTGTATCGATACCGGGGCATTAGTGGGCGAACAGAAGGTGTCGGTATCGATACAGGGCTTTCCCTGTATTGATACCGGATGGCCTAAAATCAGCCGTTTGACTTGTCACGTGTTGACTTCGTGTAGAGCATAAATACCTCGTTTTTGGGACGAATTAGGGTTCGAATTTTGTTTTCTTATTTTCCAATTAGCAGCCGATTATTTCTTTTGGGAGATTATACTTTCCGGAGATCTTTTCATTGGGGTTTCTGAAGTTTTGTTCGCAGATTCAAGTATTGCTTTGGTAATTTTCAATTTCATTTACGTTAATCTCAGTTCACGGGAGTTTGTCCGTGATTTGCTTTCGAATCTTTTGCTCTAATCCATATTCGAGTATAATAGCATGTTTTGTTTCAAATCTTGTTATTTGTTCAAGTTAATATGAGTGAGTAGTCACGTAGGTATGGTCGCGGGGTGATTAACACACTGTGGCCAGGGCTGTGTATGTTCGTGCTCCTATTTTTCAAGTAATAATGGAAAAAGCAATTTTAGGTTATTAAAGAACGTTCGTTGGACGAATCCGGGCATTGTCGGAGCCCATGTAAGAGGGGAACGAGGGACCGAAACTTGTTCTTCGCTGTACATGGGTAAACGGCGACCACGAGGATTCGCATATTTCGGGGTATCTTTCTCTCTCTAAAGTCAAATGTTCTTTTGGAACACTGAATGAAGCCGATATGTTCGGGCCTGGTCACCAGTGTTAGGAAACCTACGACCGTACCTTCTTTTAAATAATTTAAGTAAAACCAGATTTACTCTAGTTTAGTTAATTCTTCCCAGCACATTACAAAGGGTGGCTACCTAAGAGCCGTGTTAAATCTCTCAACCCGAGTTTTTAGTTAAGCACTCTCCACTGTCCCTGTGGATTCGATTCCGGTCTTACCGGGTATTATGCTACACCGGTCTCAGCCCTACGCTTGGGGCAACCCATTAATTTAGGTTTAGGATTTGGTCAAGCACAAGACATTTGACAAAGTGGTATATATATATATATATATACGGCAATTATCCAATCAAGGATCCCGGATGGGAGGTTTTTTGGTGTTTTGATACTTTTAAAAATTATTTTTGGGAAATCCAAGCCGTCCAATGTGTTCAAAAGGTGTTTTCAAGGGTTCACACAGGAAATCTTCAAAAAAAAAAAAACGGGAAGGGCTTGATCCAAGCAGTTTTTCGCAAAAACTGTATATTTACAATTTTGCAAAAAACTGCTCGGATCAAGCCCTTCCCGGTATTTTTTTTTGAAGATTTCCCGCGTGGACCCTTGAAAACACCTTTTGAACACATTGGACGGCTCGGATTTTCAAAAAAATATCGGGAAGGTGGACTAGTCCCGGATCCGGGAATCCCGGATTAGATCGGGACTCTATATATATATATATATATTCGCGAGAAATATAATACTACCATACCATGACATTTAATTTTCTCAACATAAATGCGTTGAGAAATATAGTACATATAGTGTCTTTAATAGTCTCTCCATCCCTTTTCAAGTGTGTTGTTTCGTAAATCCAACTTATTAAAAATATCATCATTACACCTTTCACATCAATGTTTACCACTACTTTACACCTAGCTATATACATCAATTTTTACCAACACTTTTCCAAATTATCCTCCACTTTTACACATTAAATCTTTACCCATTAAATTATCAAAAGGCCAAAACAATAATTGTACAAAATTTAACCATTAACTTTTTAAAACACACATTTATTAAGGGATAACGCAAAATAAAAAAAATCCAGAATTTAAAGGGACAGAGGGAGTATCTAATTCGAAAAAAAAAAGTATAAGGTAAGATTTTGGAAATAGTCCTTTTAGTTTGTACGAAATCTTAATTAAGTCCCAATGAGAGGGAAAACACACAATTTTTTCCTTCAATTCCGTTTGTTTCATTGACAACATTAGCGAGAGGGACATAATTGAGATTTCATGCAAACTAGAGCGACCATTTCTCATATCTACTGAATAATAAATTGCATGGTCAAGAAATCAAAAGGATTTGAACTGAAGTGATTTGAAAAATTTGCCTTAGAGATTCGTATGCACGAGGAAAATGCTTAGATGAGGGAATGGTTTTGATTTCTATCCATGAAATGTAGAGTGATAATTTTCCCTTTAATTTTTCTCTTTTTCTTTTTCTTTTTCTTTCTCTCTAACTCCCATATGTCTCTCTTAATATTTCTAAAAATCAAAATTCGAGGAATTTAGAGATGAGAATTTGAAGGCAAAATGCATTTGTATATAGTATTGAATGATGATGATTGATTAATTTGTACCAAATGTAGTAGTAAATATCAGACACATCATCCCAAGCTTAAAAGGAAAAAATAAAAATAAAAAGGTGTCTGCCAGTCGTGGAATAGATTTTGCCAAGTAGAAAATTCTCTAAAAAAAAGTTCCAAAAATGACTAAAAGCGTGCAATGCTTTGTTCAAGAAAATTCTCTAAAAAAAATCAAATTAATTGGACATTGTTAACCTAGTGATCGAACTATATTGTGATGTTACAAAAATGAAATCAAGTGGGGTTATTGATGTTAGATTGGCATTTTTTTTTGAAGAAAAAAATAACTAAGCGTGGAGCTCCACAAAAATAAACGTTTTGATGGTTTTCCAGTTAATGTTTTCCACCTTCACATCAACAGCTTAATAACAAGTGGAAAAAGAAAAAATAAAAGTGAACCAAATTAAGAGTCGGCACTTTTTTCTTTTTTGTGTCGGTGGAGAAGGAATTTCTTTTTTTTTTTTTGTTTAAAGAGCAAATTACATTAGCAAACCTCCTGCAACCTTATTTTACAGAAATTATACTCTCGAGAACCCATTGCTCTCAAGTCTCAACCATCGGGTAATCATGTTTGCAATTTGGATAAATCTCTGGGTACATAATTACGTGAACAGATTTCATACAAATTGATTGTATCGGGCTCACAGCTCACTCCGAGTTCCGCACAAATGATCAGAGTCATTCATGTTTTCAAAATAATCTTTTAGTACACTGTACGTACAAAATGAGTTTAATCAGATATCAGAAAATGCTCCATCAGTTCATCCAGTTTTCAACACTGAATAACAAACTGGATAAACCGATGGAGCATTTACCGATATCCAATTGAGCTGATTTTTTAACATGGTAAAAGTAAAGGTTATTTTGAAAAATATAAACGGCTCTGATCATCTGTGTCGATTCCGTAGATGGCCCATCCGTGTCGAACCCATAGTGGGCCCAACACAACAAATATGTACATTGAATCTGTATGAGTAGTACTGTCCCTGAACTTTCAAGTCATACTTTACCCCTCCGGTTTCCATATTTTCTGCCTTATTGACCATTTTTGTTTTCCTTTTTTCAGGTAACTCTATTGAGGATTTTTATCCTAAAATTTCAATGAAAATATGTATAGTTACATTGTTGAACTTTGATTAGGGTCCAAAGAAAACTCAGAATCGAACCTTTTTAGGAACTATGACAAAAAAAAAAAAAAAAGAAAGTGAAAAAAAAAGAAAGAGCATCTCGCTAATTGGAGCTAGGTGTTTGAGTTTCCAAATCCAGTGTTAGCAATATACTCCCTCCGTCCCTTGTATAATGTTTAACTTTCCATTATGAGTTGTCCCTAAGTGTATTTTGAAAAGTTAGTGGGTATATTTTCTATTTTGACCTTAAAAGTAAATTTTTTTTGAAAAGTTTATGGGTATTATTATATTGATAAGGGTAAGTAGTGGAAAGTAGATGTAAAAGTTGATGTGAGAAAAATAAGTTGGAATTACGAGGCTACGCATTTAAAAAGAGACGGAGGGTGTAATTTTCTAAAGACAAATTTCAAAACAATAGGAGTACTTCGATCAACACGGTTTTTAGCATCACTAATGTACTCGAAGATGTCTAAATGTGAAAGCTATAACCATCAAAATAGGCTAGGAAAGGGCTTACAAATTGACAACATAGAACGTTCACTTTCTTATGGGACATCTGAAGAGGATCCAACTCCTATTACTAAATAACCCGTGCAGATTCTTTCTTCCGTACGGGAAAACTATTTGGGTCAGTAACAAGTTAATGTAATTTCTGGATATCCTACCTTACTCAAATCCTATATAAGTTTCCATACCTGAACAAAAAAAATGTGCTCATTTCTAATTACGGATTTAAAACATTTTCACTCATAGGTGCAATCAGCCCTCTACATCAAGCCTAAAAGATGATCATTTGGTTCAGATGAAGATGAGTGTAGGCCCGCGTTAAAAGTTCATTGAAGCACATCAGGCATGTCTTTTGTTGGATTTGATGAAGAACAAAGAGGTAAAGCTTTCATAGAATAAATTGCTTTTGGTCAACAAATTTAAAAGGATTTGAATCAGTTAAAGTGTTTTGGAAAATCTGCCTTAGAGATCAGTTAAAGTGCTTAGATGAAGGAATGGTTTTGCTTCCTATACTTGAAATGTACGACTTGATTAAAGTAGTTATTCTGTCTGTTTACTTTTGCTCTTTTTCTATCCTTGAAATGTACTACTTGGGCAAAAGACTGGATATCACCATGAAGCATGTCTGACTGAATCTTCAGGTAAGTCACAGCCTTGATCAGCTATGGCGTAATTCATGTAATTGTCGGATCATTCCTTCCTTGCTCATCGTAGCTCAATAGTTGTTCCATTCCTTCTTTCACATGGTACTTTGGTGTCAATGACGATTCTATTATACGGCGTGAACTATTGAACAATGAATCATACGACGTTGATGTCAGATCAATTAGTGTTAGGAAGGGTTTCAATTAAGGTTTTTATGGCATTCGAAATCGCACCTGCAAGTCTGTTTTTAGAGTGGTCGGAGGAAATGTCATTGTGTAACCAAATTCATGAGGGCACTTCAGACCCAACAATATGATTATTTGATATGCAGTTCATGACAATTAGATTGGTGTCACCCACTTTGGGTTATTGGCTCCATAACTATCGAGTACTTTAACTGAAATTGGTGGAAGATATTCTAATTAATGCTCTCTCAAATTCTAAGCCTAAAAAACAAAATACAAGCACAGGCAAAGGACACCCTTTGCGGAATGAACATTTGTTAGAATTGGTAACTCCATCTGCCAAGAGGATCAAAGCTACTTCTTAAAATAAAAGAAGATTTTAATTATCTCGAACACAAGGACATATATGACAAAAAAACAGGGAAGTGCCTTTCAGATTGTAATCAATTTGGTAAAATGAAATGCATTACACGAATAGAAGAAAAATGCAGACATTGTTTAGAAACTAGAAAGTACGATTTCGAATGCTTGCTTCTGCATACATAAGTTTATTATATATACTCCCTCCGTCCCAAAATGTTTGGCCAAAAATACTATTCACACCTCTCAAAAAATCATCTTTATTTTGTAATTTATACTACTTTTTACGATTTGAAAAATTTTGTTTAATAAAACTTAGCAAAATCTATCAAACAAGATCCATATTACATATATAATTCATTATACCTTAAAAAATATAGATGATTTTTCGAGAGGTGTGAATAGTAGATGTGTTCCAGACATTTTGGGACGGAGGAAGTAATTGATATTGATGAATTGAATTTGAAATTGAAATTGACTGGTAAAAATAGAGGGATTGATTGATATGGATGGTACTACTATGTATTACAAAGTCATGCTTTGCCGCCTCACACAACCCAACTAATTTTTTTCTCATCTTCGTGGGAGAAAACAACAATTTGCCAAAATAGCGTCTAATGTCAATTGTAAACGGTACTTTTGTTCAAAAATGGTGAACACTGTCTCCCATTCATTCTGGGATACACTTCGATTCCACTAATCTGGCTACCAACTCTTT
>CM029280.1:14178789-14241013 GCA_016920895.1 Vaccinium myrtillus
TACCAACTCTTTCTGTTCGGACCATGTGAATTGGATCAAACACAATTTGTTTGTCATAATCCAACCACTCACTACCAATTAAGGAGTGAATTCTAATCTTTTAACTCCATGGTTCCGGGGGAATTATATCTCGCCAAGTTAATAACTTATTTTTTGCATGAAATTTTTTTCACTAAGACATTATATATTTTTGTGACTATTGGATGAGATTTCTACGTCCGTCCCTTATTAGAAGCCCATTTTTTAGTGAGGGAAAATGCATTGGCCCAAAAAGCTTCACAGAAATAAAAATGTTTTTATCATGACTGATGAGTGGATTGTTTCTAAATTACAAACAATCCAACATTAGTAAGCCAAGAAAATGGGCCTAATGTTTTTTTTTTTTTTTACCAGAGTTTGAGTAGAGGAAAGACAAGGATTAGCATGGTACTGGGGCTTTGGGTCTTATGTTTACATAGGAAAGTTGGGCTTTGTTAGCCTTGCAATGGAATACGGACTCTGCATAGTGCGCTGTAACTAGTGATCGGAAATAACAGAAAATCCACACATCCAAATTCCAAACTCAACACATCTACTGCAACACAAGAGGGGGGTGAATTGTGTATCTAAAATAATGCGGAATTAAATAACTAAATGCAACACCCAATAAAATTAAATATTTTCAAGCACGCAAATAATAATTATATGGATTATCAACAAAAAATAATAATTATATGACAATAAATAAAGAGCAAGGGAAGAGAGAAATCAAACACAAAGATTTATAGTGGTTCGGTCCGCAACTTCACGGCCTAATCCACTCCCCAAGTGTCCAACTCGGGATTTGCTGCATTATCTCCAATAGTAAAACTTTCTAGCTTCGCGGATGCTAGAGAAACCTTTACAACGAGCAATATCCCCAATGGCTCCAACTATTTTTGACTCTGGTGTTAGTCACACCTAACCCAACTAGTTTTGACTCCGGTGCTAGTAACACCTAACCGAGTAATTTTTTTCTCACACAAAAATCACTCACAAAAGATAAATTCTCACAAGGGTGTACAATCCCTTTTACAATGATAGCTCAAATATAGAACACTCAAACTAGTGTAGATTATGCAAGATGAAGCTTCCAGTTGAAAGATAAAGATGGCACACGTAATTTTTTTCCCGTTGGAGCTCACTGCCTTCTCGTCCTCCTTTTTCCTTAGCATTATTTATATTCTTCTTCATGTGGACGTTGATGGAGATCTTCAACTTTGAAAATGAGCCACAAGATTGTGGCCTTAATTGAACCAAAATTAAGCAATTACTAATCTACCTTTTCTTGCTTCTAGCCGTTGGACACATAGCCTTATCATTAAGGCAATGAAAGATTTTCTCAACATGCATTTTCCACTAGCCATTGAACCTTGATTAGGAAATAAGCTACCCATTAATTGAACCAAAATTAAACCTTGCCAAATCATTTCTATTTGATGCAGTAGCCGTTGAAACCAATTAGGTAGTCATAACGTGATCCTCGATTTGCCGACTTCCCTTGTAAAGCTTCTTGGCCATTTCAAATTGAGAGAAGAGCTTTCCAAAATAAATATAGGAGTAAGATTTGTCCTTAATCTTCTCCCCTTTAAATTTAAATCTTGGCTATTGGAGATAGGATTTGATGTAGAATAATTCTTCGTGTACCTCAATCAAATCCTACAAAATACACAGTTAATTCAAATGAGTATCAAACATCACAATTTAATTAATTCTCTCTTTTATCAAAATATGTTTGTTGTCATCAAAATCAATAATGTTTTCTAAGAAGACAATTGGGCTAACAACTACTCCCTCCGTCCCTTTTTAAATGTAGACATTTCCATTTCGGGCTGTCCCTAAATAAGTGTGTGGTTTGAAAAGTTAATGGGTAAAAGTTTGTACAATTATCATTGTGCCCTTTGAAAAGTTAGTGGGTAAAGAGTTAATGGGTAAAAGTGGAGGATAATTTTGGAAAGTAGGGGTAAAAGTTTATGTGAAAAGTGTAAAGTGGAGGAAAAAGTTGATGTGAAAGGTGTAATGATGATGTTTCTTTAATAAGTTGGATTTACGAAGTAACACATTTAAAAAGGGACGGAGGGAGTACTACTTTGAAAAATGGGAAGAGCCAAAGTGTTTCCCACACTTTTTCTTCCCAAAATACCCCTTCCAAACACTTGAAATAACTTGTCCAACGGACAACGCTTGTGCACCTTGGCCTAACGGTTCCTCACGAAGACACTCACATATCAAAGAAAGCCTCCGATCTACACCGTTCTCCAAGACCGCCAAACGAATTGACCCAACTGCTGCGCCTCTAAACCATAGTAGTATGGATCTCTCCCACACCAACGCCTATTGGTTACACTGGCTTCTCCGCGACCCCCTCACGGCCTGCGTTTGCCATCGCCCTCCGTCGAAAATTCCTTCCTGCCGGAGTTCTACGATTTCACACAGTAAGCATCCCCAAAGGTGTTACTCCTATGTTGAGTTTTAGATATTAACGTAATTGGTTGTGGAGAAAAATTGTTGCATTCAAGGTGTTCGATGAATTGGTTTTCTCGGCATTGAGAATAATCCTGTCAATCCAAACATGTTTAACGCATTACATATCTTCCTTTCCTTCCTATCTAATGGTAAATCACGTTCAAGACCACTTGGTAAATTACGTTCAAGACCACTTTTTAAAAGGACCCAACAGTAGATGATATGGGTGGTCAAATCAAGGTGGTGTCATGTGGTTGCCATGAAATAAGGGACGGATTAGCTTCAGGCCAACGCTTATCACCCACCTCCTCCAGTTCTTCCATAATAGAACCATCAGGTGTCTCTACCCAAGATTAAATCACCCACCTCCTCCAGTCCCAAAAGCGCAATTCTTCGCAAATGACACATTTGTGGATGTTTGTATCGCTTCCACTGTGACGGTTTCCCCGGTTGCCTGCTTCTAAATTGGATGGTTGTATTTCTTTTTCCTAGGCTACGAATGTGAAAATTTGTAAAGAAACAGTTACACCTTGTTCGTTAACTACATACGTCACATTTTACAGTGGATATCTGTCCTATTCGAATAGCAAATAACTTGGGAAAACCCTTTCAAAAAAAATAAAAAATAAAAATAAAATAACTTGGGAAAACATTGGAGATGATAAGATCAGTTGTACTTCAGGAAAATGACAGGCACGGAATACATGCTGAATGAAGTTTTTTTTGTTGGAGCCCCACCTCTTTGTCTTCTGGAAGCAGAAGAGGGATAGTCCTAAAAACTCACACCAATGCATATGTTGGATAGTTCTATTTACCAAGCACCCCAACTTAGTAATGTTTTTTACTGCTCAAGTTGTGAGTCCTGTTCTTCTCTTTGCTTCTTTTTCCTTTTCCTCTTTAATGTCAACCCCATCTTAAAATAATATTGCTCGACTTTGAGACATATGTTATCTTTCCTTTTGACAGTCACCACTGGAATGCCAATTTAATTTGGGTTAATTTTCTGCAAATGTGATGTTAGGCAACTGCATTAATCCTAATTGCGGCTCCGATGCGTAGATTTTGGAGAGTGGCTTCATCAAGGTACAATGATATTTTCTATTTTGTTTATTTTCGCAATTTTCCCCCTTGTGTCGTATGGCTTGTATACATGTTCAGAATTTTCCTTGGGAACGCCTCAGTTGTACATCTTTCAAGTGATATAAAAGGTCTATTCATTTGACAATTGGCACATTCCTTTCCAAAATGTTCCAAGTACTATAAAAGGCCTATTATGTTCCAAGTACTATAAAAGGCCTATTATGTTCCAAGTACTATAAAAGGCCTATTCATTTGACAATATCCATATAGGGCTCATGGTAGCTCAATAGTTGTTCCATTCCTTTCTTTCACATGGTACTTCGGTGTCAATGACGATTCTATTATATGGAGTGATCTGTTGAGCAATGAACCATACGATGTTGGTGTCGGATCACTTTTCCACCAATTCTCCAAAAACCAATTTATGTTTGGAAGGGTTTCAATTAAGGTTGTTATGGCATTCGACATTGCACCCGCAAGTCTATTTTTAGAGTGGTCGGAGGAAATGTCATTGTGTAACCAAATTCATGGGGCACTTTGGACCCAACAATATGATTATTTGATATGCAGTTCAGTGTCACCCACTTTTGGTTATTGGCTCCATAACTATCAAGTACTTTAACTGAAATTGGTGGAAGAAATTCTAATTAATGCCCTCTCAAATTCTAAGCCTAAAAAACAAAATACAAGCACAGGCAAAGAACACCCTTTGCAGAATGAACATTTGTTAGAATTGGTAACTCCATCTGCCAAGAGGATCAAAGCTGCTTCTTAAAATAAGAGAAGATTTTAATTATCATAATCCAACCACTCACTACCAAGGAGTTAATTTAAATCTTTTAACTACAAGCAGGGCCTGCTTTACTATGGGTTCCGAAGCTTCAAAAATTTGCACTGAAATTTTTTTTTACATGCCAATTATATTATCTTTATTATTATCCTCATTGAATCACTCATGTGGAGTTAAAATAGGTGAAATTCCAATTAAACATGTGTATTTGTACAATTAATTTATGGCTTTGTACAATTAATTTATGGCTTTTAACATATGAAGATTTGTGGGAATTATATCTCGCCAAGTTGAAAATTTATTTTTTGCATTATAGTATTTTTCTCTAAGACATTATATATTTTTGTGACCACCGGATGAAATTCCTACATTCGTCCCTGACCAACAGCCCATTTTTTTTACTAAAGGAAAATGCACTGGACTATAAAGCTCCACAGAAATCAAAAAAGGTTTTATTATGACTAATGAGTGGACTGTTTCCGAATTGCAAACAATGGTATCAAAACCAACATTAGTAAGCCATGGAAATTGACCTACTGTTTTTAGTATTATTATTATCATCAGAATTTGAGTTAACCTCAACTATGGCAATCATAAATTTTTTTAAAATGTGAAAAAAAAAAAAAAATTGTAGGTGGGCGTTTGGCCTACTCTATGTTGCGGATTTTTGGGATTTTTTTAACTCAATCAGTGGAAGAATATTTTTGTAAGTGTCACGAAAAATACATCAAATAAGAAATGAACAGCATTACAGAATCCAATAACATAAACCCATAACCATGTGTACTATAAGAGAGAATTGGAATTGCGAGAAATAAGAAACGAAAAAAATATGTCCATACTCCATAGTTTGAGGACAAATCTTAAATAAGAGGCTGGTGATGGAGTTCTGAAAATTGAACACACGCAGAGAAGTATCACACAACAACGAACACACTCTTTATTTGATTGATACAAATACACAATTCCAATCAAATTACGATCTCACACTTTCACAGCTCAGTAGCTCCCTCTCACAAACATAGTACACTTCTCTGTCTCTCACTGTATACTCTCAGAATAGATATAGAACTCCCACACACACTAAAACAACACATAAACGTACAATACTTAAAGAAAACAGCCTCAGCCACACACTGAGATCTCATACAACTACACACAATGAATTCCCAGCAATAACACAAGGACAGGAAATTGCAATACTCCGAACATGGCTACTGGAAATTGAAATACCACTGGATGCACATAGTCGTTACTCAAGTATGTCTTGAGTCTCAAATGCTCATATTTAACCTAAAAGAGCATACGATCACTTTGCTTGCCGAAAATTCCTCGACCATATGTGGATTGAATCATCTCTACAAGGAGAGGAAATTGCAACGCTCCGAACAAGGTTACTGGAATACTAGCCAATGCAACGATAGGGATAAGGACCCATGGCTTATTAACTCCGAACACAAGATAGAGTATAGCACCAAAGGCTACCATCGTGGATAAGATGGAGACAAATAAGGTTATGAGACCAATAACTAACCTACTGGGTAAGGTATGTAAAAAATCTTCCTCTGCGTATCTAGAAGTCAGGATAAGCAAGAACATCAATACAGAAGTTATGGATGAGAATAGGGCAAGCGCGTCAGATATGCCAAAGATTACAAAGGCTTTTTGTTTTAACAATACCGGAAGGCCGTTTTGACTATCGTTTCCACCTGGAACTGTAATAGCAGCTGCAAAAACCATAGTGGCGATAAGGGCGGCAACTATGGTGCATGATGTAGCTGTATCTTTCATCCATTTCTCACCATCCTTTGCCAAGCCTTGGTGTGTTTCACAAAATACTTCTGCAGGTGTCATTCCATCAATATTCCTCGTTTCTTTGACTCCGGGTTCTGCAAATTTTTCCATTTCCTGTATCAATCAGGTATTTTGGAATGAGAATTTAACCAAGTTTCTACTTAATTTAAAAGAACAATGATCAAAGGGTTGTAGTCCTCGTTCTAAAGGAAGCAATGGGACAGAAAAATTGTGAAATGGTGGTGGTTAAAATTGGGCAAATATGGCAACTAGTATCGTTCAGAATCCTTTAATTGAGTAGATATCGCAAGGAGGAATTTATGTATCAGAAATGCTTATGAAAAAGCAGTGATTGATAGTAAAAAGCTGGGTGTTGTCCATCTAGAGAGTGACGAAATGGTTATCCAGAGAATGATGCAATTTCAGCAAAACAATATCAGCACCAATCATCTTATTACAACGAGATCCTAAACTAGTTGTTGTATGTTTTAGTGAAGGGAGGTGGTTGTTAAGTCAAGGGGGAGAGGTGGAGTACGCAATGTCCGGAGCAGTAGAGCATCAGGAGGCATTATTTTTTTTGTGGAATTCCACAACAATGAAAGTTGAGGAAGTGATATCCAAGAGACATTATAACTATATTGAAGGTATGATTGCAAATTCGTGTCCTTTTGTGCTGATGAATAGCTATGCTGCTAATAATTACATAGATGGAAGAGCAGTCTGGGGTGAATACTGGAAATAAAAAGTAGCATTTCAATTCCTTGGTGCATAGGTGGTGATTTCAATGAAATTAGGGGGGGTTTCACTAACAAAAAACGGTTTTTTCCAAACACCGAGACATGTTATTCTCTCACAGCACATCACATAAAAAACCGTAAAACCCAATTTTTTCAAAAAACTAGGTTAGTGGAAATCAATAGGTGAAAGGTTGGGTTGTACTAGATCAAATAGAGGTGTGAGGGAATTTCTGGATTTCATAAATGAAATGGAGTTAAAGGGATTTACCAATGCTTGGAAGAAGGTATACTTGGTCGAATTTTCAGGTTGCTAATGTTCAATCAAGATTAGATAGATTCCTCTTTTCTCAAGATTGGTTGGAACAACAAAAAATCTTCCAATGAAGGCTGCCTAGACTTATTTCTGACCACTGTCCAGTGATAGTGGATGATACTAAAACAGATTGGGGAGCTAAACCGTCTTTTATATGAGTGAATCCCTTCGAGAGAGCTCTCATGGGGTTCTTGGTAGAAAATTAGGGTTTGAAGTCTTTTATATGTCTTTTCAAGGGTATAGATATTAGGGAGTTGGGTATTTGTCTCTATCGTATTTGTGAGACGTTTGATGCTCTTTTGGGTTCCACCTAAGGTTTGATTGTCCCTATTGGGTTCTGCTAGAGATTTGTCTATAGATATCTTGTGGATGCTTCCAATTGAGTTACGGGTATAGCCGGCTCGTTGTATTCTCCCTATTTATAGTGAATGTCTCTATCGTATTTGTGAGATGTTCGATGCTCTATTGGGTTCCACCTAGGTTTAATTGTCCCTATTGGGTTCCACCAGAGATTTGTTCCGAGATATCTTGTCGATGCTTCCAATTTATAGTGAATTCTCTTGTTCTTTCACCGTGGACATACCTCTTTGCTTCATGCTTGAGGAGAACCATGTAAATCTTTTGTTTCGTTCTTCCTTGTTGATTTGTTTACATTCTCATACTTCAAGCTTCAGCACAACAAATTGGTATCAGAGCACCGGGTTTTCAATATGAGGCTTTCGTTTTCCGTTGCAAGGGGTTGTGTATTTGGTTATCGTCTCAATGATGACTCGTTTTGAAGTTCAAAAGTTTGTGCAACAAGGATTACAAAAGGCTTGGTTGGGGAAGTATAAGAAGCTTGTTGGTATGCAGGATAGTGTTTTTAAGGATCTCGATGCAAAGGCGATCGATCAGTTTAATTCAAGGATTAGCAAATGATGTGCTTCACGAGGTCAGGGAGGAGTTTTGGATTTGAAGTGGCGCCTTTATCCATTTCGTATGAAGGAAGGTATGCCCGAGAAAGACTATCTTGATGAGTTAAATCAAATTATATGGGTTAGGCTACTTTTGGATATTGTTATGGAGTGCTTCATGTTGGGTGTCACCGTGGGGATTTGGGTCCATTATTAATTTGGTTTCAATTATTAGTTGTATGTGAATTGAGCATACGAGCTCCGTGGGGAGCTTGAGGACATCTTCTTTGACATCAGTAATGGTGCGTTTGATCTACATTTGGTTGAAGATGGTTGTTCGCTGGGATGATTAACTCTATGGTGGAGTTTTAGTGGTTATCTCCGTCAGGAGTTCGGATATTAACTCCGTGGTGAGTTTGAGCAAGCCTTCAGTGGCATCCATATTGGGTGCGTTTGGTCGACATTTATGTGAAGATGGTTACTCGTTTGGGTCATAAACTCCATGGTGGAGTTCGAATTTTAGCTCTGAGTGGAGCTTGAGTAGATCTTCGTTAGCATCAGTAATGGATACAATGGGTGTGAGGTGCCTGTTTGAAGATCGAGGCTTAATTCGGTGATCGTTCCGTGGGGGCGTTTTTGGGGGAATAGCGAGTATGGAGAGGATTGCCTATGTCGTTGACTAGAGGGAATTCAAGTCAAGGTGGACATTTTTTAGAGTTTTGCAATGAATTTGAACGTTCAAAAGAAAGGTACAGTGTTCGTCGCGCAAAGGGTTGTTTCCGCTTGCGGGGAAGGTCTATGTGTATCTCGTCCAGACGGGAGTATAGTCCATCCGGACGGTTGGACACGGACTTTACATGTTATGATGCGGGTTGCGCGTATTGAGACCTCTTTTGATCTAATTTGTTATATTTTCTTATAAATAGCAGCCCTGAGGCTGTTAGAGCTTGGAATTCTTGAGCTTGGTTTGATTGTCCCTATTGGGTTCTACCATAAATTTGTCCCTAGATATGTTGTGTATGCTTCAAATTGAGTTACGAATATAGCCAATTCGTTGTATTCTCTTTGTTTATAGGGAATCATTTTGCTCTTTACCCGTGGACATATATACCTTTTTGCTTCTTGCTTGAAGGGAACCACGTAAATCTTGTATTTCGTTCTTTATTGTTGATTTGTTTATAGTTTTATATAGTTCGAGTTTCGGCACAATACTGGACAATTCCGGCAAAGCGAGATGTGTTTGGCAGCGAAAAAAATACAAAAAGAAAATAGAAGAAAGAAGAAGATTAAAGCAAGATTTGTTACGGATCTGGTGTCTAAGCGTCTTTCTGACGAAACCCATATGTTTTCTTCCATCGATCCAACCTCAATGGACTATGGAAAAAACAGTGAGCAGAGGTTCTTTTGTATTCTTGAAGATGGCCGACCCACACTGTGAGGGGGTTTTATCGAGAAGGAGTGCATAGTTTGAGTGGTAGTGGAAGGTAAGTTGTATTGGGACAGTATATAATAGGAATAACATTTTAGATATCTAGAGTACTAGAATAGGGTGCAATAGACAACCCCTGTTTTGGCAGACTATCATACTTTCTCGTTATTTTACTACTTCTTTTATTAAATAATGTTTTTTTTCCATATGTTAATTCCATATCTAAATGAAGGTTAATTTTTCAATATGTACATGTAAAAATTAAAACTATATTTTTGTTATACAAACAATAACGAGAAATCCGAAACGCTACCTGGTATTTTACCCAAGGGTGGACAGAGGGGGATGGCAGGGGTTGCCCAACTCCTACACCGCTCAAAATATTGTCAGATATAGTACTAGTTTTTTAGTTTAATTTGAAAAAATTCTATGGATTTGCCCCTACAACTATCGTGGTAAAAAAAATTCTTAAATCTTTTTCTATATATACGGAAAAAATCTTTAAAATCCAAGTTAATTACCAATTATTTTTTGGTCACGTGTATAAAATTAACTGCCAACTATATACACACAATAATCTCTTCCTTTCACATAGTGAATAACGTGTGTATTGATGGAATATACTTTTTGTCATCAATGTAGGAATACATATGATCCGGCCCCTACTACGTACGTACGAATCCTGCGTCGGCCACTGTTTTTACCGATACTGGTATGTACCGTACCAATCACAAAAAACAATATCATGCTCAGTGCGATCGGTATTTCTATAACAAGTTATAAAAAGTCTGGTGACAACAAAGCATTTCCGTATTGTGTATTTTTTTAAAAAGTTTCCTTTACAAAGTGTGGACGGGGAAAACTGACCTGAAACCATTGTAATTCTCGCTGTAACTGAAGAACGGGACCAGCGGCACTAGCTCTGAGAATAATTTGTTGCTCATTTTTCAGATGTGCAGCCAAATGCAAACCATTGTTCTGTGAACTGTCCTTAAGATCCATAAATTCCCAACGAACATGAGTTTGATATAGGAGGTTGAACACACGTTCACGACGGTACTGAATTGCATATTTAATTATGTTTAGGTCTTCCCGATTCGCAAAAGCAATTGCGAAAGGGTATGACAGTATGATCTCTTCAACAATTTCAGGTATCCCAACATATATCGCTTTACGCAACACTGGCTTAAATATCCTTTCAACTTTTGAAAGTGGTGATTTTGCGACTTCCATGCAGAGAAATTTGACGAGGTTAAGTGCATGACATTGCTTCTCTTTTATTTCTCGGGTGCTTTTGATATGTGGCCCTGTAAAATCATTTATTTTTTTAAGAATGCGATAATCGTACTTTGCATTAATACTAGCTAGTCTATAGCCTGCAATATCACTGATGGTAGTCTGGTAGATAAGTTATATGTTTTTTTTGAACGGGCTAAGTTATATGTTCACAGTACGTACCAATACTTACCAAGGTTTTCAACGACTTCCCATAACATAAAATGCAATCTTTGCCTCACTGCACAGAGTTAAGGAGTACTCAATTGATAAAGTATTCATCAAACAGATATCAAAATGTACTTAAAATGAAAGAAGTCAGTGATCCATACAAACTTTTTAGTATTAGTCACCTCCAAACATAGGGTACTCATATCACCAAGGTAGTTAAAACTGACAACTAAGGTACATATTACAGTTTTGCGAAAAACTGCTCGGATCAAGTCCTTCCCGGTATTTTTTTTCCTGATTTCTCGTGGGGGCCCTAAAAAACACCTTTTAAACACATTGGACGGTTCGGATCATCGAAATTCGATCGGGATCAATGAGATCCGGATTTTACTAAATTACAGGAGTTTGGAGGGGAAGCGTGGTGTATATATATATATCTTAGCTATCAAGATTCCAGACTCAAGTTTCAAAATGAGGAGTTGTTGGTGTTGATATATAGAATTAGTGGAGTGCTACAATTAATACGCATCCCTGTATTTTGAATTCATAAAATTCACATAATTAAAATTTATAAAATTTCCTTACAAGTTGCTGCAAAGGTATATTGTTGTGTTTTATTTGTTGAAAGACAAATAAAAATTAGAATTTTATATCACCCCTCTCCCTCTCTCTCTCACATGGTTTTTTTTTTTTTACATCTATAAAAGTTACTTGCGCTTCAAGTGTAGAAGATCTAGCAACAAGCTTTCCACAGTTGCATTATCATGCTTTTGAATAGCTCACGTGAGCTATTTTTTTTTTCTTTCAAAAAAAAATAGCTCACGTGTCCGCCATACAAAAAGTTAGTGAATTACAATTTTGTTCATTCTCACGGAAAAAAAAAAAACAAAAAAAAAAAAGAAATGTCTTTTGAGTGTCTCTAATAGTCTAATTATTGCTTTTGTTTGTGTAAGTACTGTTTCAGATTTGATTGTGTAAACTAGATGATTTCATGCTATGAAATTGGTTTAATTTTTCCCATATAATAGCTAAACCCTTCTTGGGGTGTAGATGAAACTTGTACTTTTTTTTTCTTTTTTTGTCATTCGTCATTCCTAATCTATTACATGTGGGTATCTAAGAGCTCTACTGCATGAGTTAACCACCACTTGCAAGCTAGATTTATTGCTTGATATAATTTTTCCCATATAATAGTGTGTTTGATATATATCGCGGTTTAAAATACATTTCATACAACGGTTTAATTGAATTTGTGGTATGTGATAGATTATACTACTGTAAAACCCGTCGTGCTATTAGACGATCCGTGCCATAGAGACAGATCATACTAGCTAGAGATAATCTATGCCGCTTGATGATACATAAATACTTTTAGGAGATATTGCAAGGGTCCACGAACCCTAACAATATCCGGTGAATCCGAATAAGAAATCCTCCAATTGAAATGAATCTATGTTACGAAGGGTCAAGTGGATTCAAAACCCTAGACTTTTCTCCCATAAACTCTGTCCACTTTTTAACTCTTTTATTTAATATAGCTTTCATAAATTTAGGAAACCAAATTAAAATAACATTTTCTCTAAGGTAAATGTTAATGCCAAAACTCTTTTTGATTATGGCATAAAATGCTTGCACTTATGTAAGAATAGTGGCAACATAGTCTTTAATCCTAGAGAACGATACTAGGAATACTTGCCACTATTTGTAAGAGTAATAGTAATTGTTTAGTTTTATTAAAAATAAGTAAATAATTAAACAAATTAGGTATTGTGATAGCCAAACCAGAGATGCAGCACTTAGCATGATCTTCAATGTCTTCTCCTCCGTTACGGCGGTTTGCAATGCTTCCTGATTTCTTTGGAACTCCTACAGGTTCATACAAATTAATCATATAAAATAGCTAAGTGAATCATGCTGCACTGCAATTTGGTCATTAATTTTGTAGATAAGGTTAGATTTGCTCAAGATAAGAAATACACGTTAACACCCAGCTAAATTTTTGTTGATATTAATAGTTGTGGTTTTTAGATGTAGTAGAGATTTCTGAACACCCAATTTAAAATTTCTAGAGTTGCCATTGTATTTGTGGGCTTTATCATGCGCTTATTGCAATAAATTAAGCCAGTTACATGTAGTTCGCAGAGTAGTAATTTTTCCGGTTTCTGGATTTTGGCTTCCACTCTTGAAATTTATCTCATTTTCTTATTTATTTTGTGGGTTGGGTTAATTTCACTTCCTCCCCTGAAACTTACAACAAATGGTGAAACCTCCTTTGAGATTTTTAAAATGTCACTGGATTCTCTTACTTTCGTTGACAATATTAAAATTTCCCTTTTTTTTTTCTTGGTACAAATGATGTTAAGTTGAGCATTTTTTTTTTGCAAGTCGATATACATTAGCGTGAAGGGGGGGTTAGTAGTGTTAGGGAGTTAGTCCAACCACACCCCGCGCGGGGCTCGAACCCAAGCCTCCACTGAGGAGGTGGGGTGAAGTTCCAGCTATGCTAGCCTGCAACTTCAAGTTGAGCATTTGACGGACAAAATTTCCGTCAAATAATCATTTCCTTATTTGTAGTGTCCAATGACTCCAACCCTTCAAAAAAAAATTACTAGCTTATCCTTCTTTCTCTTTTTTTTTTTTATGAACTAAGGATGTGTTACCTAAAGGCATCCACAGTGGGCTCTCAAAATGTCTTCTAAGTAAGACTCTTTACATTTACCTAGCCATGTGCTCTAGTATTGCCTTCAATGGGCTCCACATACAAACTCCTAAGGGTGGCTCCTACGAGCATCCTTATCAGCCTCACAAAAAAAAATACCCACAAAAACATCTTTTACAATTTAGCAAGCCACTTTATCAAAAACTCAAAATATCAGACTCTTTATCCAAACTTTACTATGTTAAACTATTTCCCAAGTCTAAAAAAAAAAAAAACCTTTCCCCTAAAATATTGATCTCCCTGCTTGGGAGGAGTAGGAAGTCAGTAAAGTACTACCACAGTACCACTTTTTTTTGTCTACTTCCATCTCTCTCTCTTCTGTTCCGCTCTGGCGCTCTCGCTCTCTCTTTTCGTTCCCCATGACCCCACGGCAGAAATCAATAAAAAAAAAAAAAAAGAAAGTGCATGAACAGTGCCTACTCAAATTTGAGTAGGCACTGTAGCAAAAAATAATTTGGAGAGGGATGATAGAGAGACTGATTTTGGGGGGTTTTTAGAGGGTTGGCTCCCTGTATTAGCTTAAAAGCTAATATAGGTAGCCTGATGAGGATGCTCTAAGCTTGACTTCTAGCACAATAGTTAAATTTAGGTAGCCTTCTAGCTAACTTCAAGTGGGTCCAAAGTCTTTAATTTTTTTTTTTAATATGAAATCTTTGAAAAAGTTGCCGTTGGAAAAATCTCTCAACAATCATGCAACTCAAGGTATGTTTTTGTTTTAAAAAAGATATATAAAGATTTTGTTTTAAAAACGTGTCGTTGAATTCCTGTAGCCCTTTTCCATAAATATAGTTGCCTTTCATACAATTTTTGAAACAAAGGTTTCGACTTATCCCTTCTTTGCAAATGGATCCCTCACCTCCAAATTCAAATAATACAGAATTTTTCGCGCAATATGGCAAGAACACACAATTCCCCTTCACTCCACTCAACCAATTCGGTTCAGAGTCATCTCAAATTTCAATTCATCAAGCTATCCAAAAAAAAAATTCAATTCATCAACTATTTCAAAATATAGATTCACAAGCTTGCAAAAAAACCAAAAAAGAAAAAAAAATAGTGAAGTGCAACTGAAGGTAAGAAATACTAATTGGACGAAAGATGAAGACGAAGCACTATGCAAGGCGAAGCGCAATATGTCATGAAGACACAATTCTCCTTCATTTAATTTTTTTTTTTCACAAAATAGAGAATGTTATTGCTAGCTCATTAAGTGCACATATCCTCTCTAAATTTAACAAGCTCTAAGAGTGAAAAGTGGACCTCAATTATGCTTATGTGTACACCTTAGGATACAACTTAGGAGTAATTTTTAGGGAGCCCAATGTGGATGATGCGATTCTGCCCAGTTTTTCGTTAACGTTTTCCGGATAAACCTCGTGTCTAGCCAAACCTAGCCGTTACTATTCCCAATTAACCTACTCTTGTACTTTACTGGAGTTTTGTCTGATTTCTGACGACGATTCCGGCTGATCTCATGATTCCTACCAGATATTCTGTCCGATTGTGTTCGACGATCCAGATAAAATCCCACCCTTATAGTCGTTACACTGCCTGACTTTTAATAGGAACTCGAGCAGCCAACTTAACTTTATCCCTTAGTCGTGACTCCGCCGGACTTGCAGATTGTATATTTTTGTTACTCAATTTTCCGGATCTACAACTTGGGAGTCTTTAAGTAACTTTAGTGTTGCTTAAATTCTCGCATAGTTTCTTGAAATGCCTTGAGAGTTGTAATTTTTACCGACTTTGAACTAAGCTCGTCATGGCGGCACAGCCAATACGTTGCTCTGTTCAAGCTTTCAACTTTAAAAATACGTAGGAACTAAGCTCGTCATGGCGGCACAGCCAATACGTATCTCTACAAACCTCGTCAAACAAGAGACTTTTTCACCACGGGCTAATAAAAGATAGGAAGTAAAAAATGGTGATCAGTTTTGCTGCTCAGAGTTGCAGTAGAGAGGCGGACGCTTCTAACGAAATCATATCATCAGGAGGTGCAAGAACGATTCGTTGCAGTTTCAATCAATCCAATGGTGATTTTTTTATTTGATTGATGATGGGCAACCTATATAGCCTTGTGGAGAGTGTTATAACAATTGGAACTGATGTTCTGCACGGGATAGGTAGTCTAGGTACAATGAACAAAATAAACAACAATTATTTTGATCAGCGGGTGACAGTTGCAAATGCACACATGATAGGCCTAGGGCTACAAGGAGTTGAAACAATTGTACAGGCACACCAATAAAAGAATCAAGATGTGTGCAAGATGTAGGCCAGCTGTGACGTTGCTTTTTAACACCCTAAATTATTTCTCTCTGTGATTGTGTGTGTGTGTGTCTGAGAGTTTATGGGTAAACCTAAGGCCATGGGCGAATTCACATGGGGGCACGTGCCTCCACTCAAAATTGGAAAATCTCGCTTGTCATGGTCAATTGAGTGCTCCACTACATCAAATTTCTAGGTCTGTCACCGGCTAAGGCACCACAAAGATCAAGGCAAGGTGGTGATCGAGAAGAATTGTAGGGGAATTTGTGGATTTTGTTTACGACTATTCCGGGATATAAAGCAAGTCGACGTCGATGGAGGACGGCGACGGAGGATGGTTGTGATCAACGGCGATGGTTGACGGGGATGGATGGTGGTGGTGATCGGTGGCGATTGAGGATGGCAACGAAAGAAGAAATGAAAATCGCGATGGGAGAAGAAATGTAAGACATTAATTGGGGATTTTGATGTTACTGTTTAGGTATAGCTTGAATTTGGGGATTATGTTTAGCATATCCCATAATTATAGCACAGAACCTCAAAATTAGATATTAGTCCTATTTTTTATAGTATATCCAATTTAGTCCCATAATCTAACATATATATACAACGAAGGGCAAGTTTGGGCTTCTTTTTTTTTTTATTGAATTTGGAGATGAAAACATAACTCGAAAAATAGGACGGGATGATAACATAAGTAAAGCTGCCTTGAAGGACTAATATTTAAGTACCCTTATTTCTTCTACTAAGCTGTTTGGTAAGCATAATTTTCCTGACTTTCTTTGTCCCACAAAATTAGTTCACTGCTGAAAATGTGTAATCATATAATCAAAACCATGGTAATTCTACGAACTGGTCTTTTTATATTTTTGCACCAAATTAAAGATTTCAATTATTTCTTTAATTGTTGGAGAAGAATTTTAAAAAATTTCTATACAAAAGTACTTTATTTTTTATCAAAAAATTTAACTATCTAGTGATCATATCTAAAGATTACACTTCTTTTGGCGCCTTAACAGGAGGTGAATTCTTAATGTCAATTATACGGCACTCATGTGATGTAATTATTTATGTGATATTACCACATGTGTGGGCTTAGAAAATAGGTCTAATTATTGGACTTATACACCATTGCTCTACCATACATCTATTTAAAACATTGGGTAGGTAAGTGGTATACCGATCGAACAAACAATATCAACTAAAAATATATTTCCCCGCTCTTTTTTGTTTTTGTTTTTGCAGAGCAGAGCAGGTATATGCATGTAGATACAATAGAAGTAGGAGAGAAAGGGATTGAAGAGACTAACCCAAAAAGATTAACTTCTGCCAGAATTTCCACCAAAAGGTATAGGAATTTCCACTCTGGAATGAAGAATACTTTTCGGCAATTATATCAAGAGGATTGGGTTCCGCGCATGCCAGCTCGACATTTTGCTGAAGCAAAGATAAAGCTATGTCTGTAGAAGCATCGAGGGATAACAGTTAGGCAAATATTATTGGATGTTATTCGAATACTCTTTTGTATTAATGTCATAGTAACATATTTTTCTTTTTCTTTTTCTGTTTTGCCTTGATGAAAATAGGTAGTTTTAGTTGTAGTTACTCCCTCCATCCGCATTTGTTGGTCCTCTTTTTGAATTCCGTGTCATTTTCTATAATACAAAGTTAGTAATATCATGAAAACCATTATAAATTTAAAAGATATAAGCAATAAAAAATAGCGCAAATTCCAAAAATAGACCAACATATGCGGACAAAGGAAGTAATTAATAATGTTTGAAACCACAATCAGATGTATGACAACACTGTAAGCATAATTTCCGAAAACATACACTGTAATAGAATTATAGTGGTTTTACTTGAAGATATCAATGACAAAGTGGAACCAAACTTTCATCAATATATATGCTCCTTGTGTCTCTTTCTTTTTTCTTTTTTAAGTGTGTTGCTTCGTAAATCGTAATCCAACTTATTAAGTACCCCGAAAACAAACCCTGAATTTTACCCCGATAGAGAAATTAACGGTCCAAATTCACTTGGATGTAATCTGAACCACTGATTTCTATTTCGGGGTAAATTTGGGTCTATGTTTTCGGAGTACGTAGCATTGCCCAATGAATTTTCAAACCTCTAATCGAAATTTGTTCTTAGAGAGAGAGAGAGGGGGGCGAAGAGAGGTGAACGGGCGGAGAAGAAGAGGCAACCCGCCACCACTACCGCACCGACAAAAGCTTCGAACCAGAGAGAGGATCGACGAGCTTCAAAGCAGAGATGCAGTCGGGAGATTGGGGATTTCGTGTTGGAAATTCCTATTAATTTTAAAAGTTTCAAAACTCTATTTTAACGTCTACAAAGACAATACCAAAAAGTGTGTCTTTTAATACACCAAGGGTTATGAATTTTAAACCGAATACCCAAACCAAAAGATATTTGGTTTAAATTGAAGAGATGTTTCTATTGTGAATAGACACCTAGGAGTTTATAAATACTTCCTTGACACCCAAAATATACACAACATTTCTCTCTCTCTCTCTCTCTCTCTCTCTCTCTCTCTCTCTCTCTCTCTCTCTCTCTCTCTCTCTCTCTCTCAAATACAATGTTCTTTTTGTTCATCCATTCTCAAGTTTTAGTCCAGTACGAACAGTCATTTAATATTTGGATAAAAAAATTCACTCTAATTTTTAAAATACTTTTCATTAATTTGAAGAAATTATTGAGATCTTTAGTTTGGTTGATTAAATTTTAAAAATTATGCACATATGTACTTTATTCTCCATCAAAAAATTGTACAACTTTTCATAGCGACTTTTTCATTTTCAAATTTTTAAATTCACTAATGACGAAAATTCTTGATATAGATTTGGTTAATTATTGACTTTAGTGTCTTTCTATCTGAACTTTTATTAACTTCGGTCTGTGTTTTTAAATTGTTCTGATTTCTCTTGTCGGGATGAAATATTAATTTTAAAATCTTTGAAAGATCGCCAAAGTTAGGTACGCTACTTATGTTAAGAAAAATTTATTTACGCCAAACTCTCCAATAATAACAACAACAATGTAACAATAACAAAAACCAAATACTCACCATAAAGTTCCCCTCGTGTAAGTTCACGGAGAAGTGTCCCTGCAAATATAACGTCTTCTCTGGTGACTTCCGTCAAGTAAACAACCATGTCTCTAAACCCGCGTCCGGCAGCACAATAGATTGGTAAACATCCATTTCTGCCCCGAACATTAGGAAGCTCCGAGTTTTTGTTGACTAACATTTTGGCTCCCTCAATGTTGCCAAAGTTTGCAGCCAAGTGAAGGGCTGTCCAGCCGCTGTCGTCGACTAAATTTACACCATCCTCCAGTGTCATCTTCTCCAAAAACTTCCTCGCAAAATTGTTTTTCTCAACAGACATCATGGCAACACTAAGCGCTGGATGATTGTCTGGGGTGATGCCAGTCCTAACAGCATCTGGATCCTGTTCTATGATTCCAATTGCTTCCTCCCAATCCCCCTTGATTGTAGCTTTGAGCAGGGGTAGATAACGCCTTAGCCTATTCTCTGTTTCTTCGTCTGCACGTGCATGTCAATCCGTATTAATTAATGCTACAAAC
Organism: Vaccinium myrtillus; assembly: GCA_016920895.1. Lineage (NCBI taxonomy): Eukaryota > Viridiplantae > Streptophyta > Magnoliopsida > Ericales > Ericaceae > Vaccinium > Vaccinium myrtillus. The sequence goes on from CM029280.1 coordinate 14,198,349, forward strand.
ATATTACGAACTCGTGCTATCAAAAAAAAAACATACTGTAATGTTAATTGGAGGAAAAGAAGCAGCTAGGACGTCCAAAACTTTTCGACATCCAAGATGCATGTTCGGGCAGGCACCACGTAAGCAGTGCCCGCTCGGTACTGAAAAATCTCTCCTTAAGTACACAATATTCACCGCCTATGAGCAATGTTAAGAACATAACTTTATAACACGATTTTGTGACACAATTATGTCTTGAACTATTCGCAAGGCCAAATGCATCGAATGGCTAAGAAGTAAGAACACAGTTGTGTTCAGAGTGTGCTCTAAAATTGTGTTCATGGACTTTTTTTGCAATATTTGATTTGTCAAAAATTGAGTTTTGCTTACAATTTAATCAAATTACAGGAGATTATAATTTTCGCAATGCCATTTTTAATAATCAAAGTGCTGAGAATGTCATATTGTTGACGAAGCTTCCTCCAAATTACGCGTAGAGTCGTAGACTTAGTGTATTCGTTATACTTGTACTTCATAACAGATGAGGTTATTACTACCATCGAATTCGAAAATATTGAAATTTTCTATGATAAAACACTTTTAAAGAAGTCATTGATTACCAAGTTGCCAAAAAGGTGTATCCCTGTCGAATTTTTTCTCCAATTCCTTCCACAGATGTTTGGCAGTTGTTTGGTCCGACATTTGCAGGAGGCAGCTATCTTCAGTGAGGGTTGCCAGTATCCATCCTCGTACAAGATTGTCTGATCTTTTCCAGGGCTCATCACAATCGTGGTTGCCAATTTCCTCCTCAGCTGTGCCATCGATGAAATCAATCAAACCTTGCCACTTAATGAAGCCCAGCATCAATTTCTTCCACTTGTCGTAGTTTCTTTCAAACAACCCTTTGGGAACGAAGTCCAGTACATTGAACTCCGTCGGGTACGGGTACTTCTCAATTGGAGAACTAGTATTAGCATTATTGGTTAAGGAAGCCATTCAGATATATGTGTATGTTTATATAGAGTATTCGATCTCCCTTACTGGTTTGGATGTTGCCAAGCTATATCATACTTGCCATGCCATGATCGGCTATTTAAATTGCTCGATAACCCTTTCAATTCTGTTGATTCCTTTCTTCCTTCTTTACTTACTTCCTTCCCTGTGGTACTTCTCTTTTCATCATTGTGGTAGCACGGTTTTATACCACGTACTTGCTAAGCTCTATAAAATAAACGTTCTCAATAGCATTTTAAAACTTGCGGTAAAACTAATCGTGGGCAGAAAAAATTAGGAACACAAGAGGTGCCCATGTCCCGTTAATGATGGTTTTTGGGTGCCGGTTGGGTACCCGGTGGTGGTACCCAACACCTATCTCAACCGTCCAACAGTGTTTTTGACGGTTCGTACTTTAGAGAGAAAAAGAGGAGAGAGAAAGGGAGAAATCTGGGCCGTCCAAACACTTTTGGACGGCCGAGATGCGCCCTCTAGGGATGGCAATTTCACCCAAAACCAATGGATACCCGAACCAAACCGACCCTATCGGAGCGATTTTTTTATATTTTTTCCTACCCATGGGGTGTTAACTAAAGGTTCAAAAGATTCAGCTCAAGAAGGTCAAGGCTCTACTACAGCTTCAACAGAACTTCCTCCACGTCATCAAATTAGTTAGTAGATATTTTGGTTTATGTAACTACTAAGTCGGTTTAAGTCAAGTTAGTTTTGGTTCTGTTGAGATATAAAAATGCTCTCTCGTCTTTGTATTCTGTAACACAAACTTATATGAAATGAATTGGGTTTTGATGTTCTCTCTCTAAAAGTTCTCATGGTATCAGAGCCCTAGACGACGCGAGTCAAAGAAGAACACAGATTTGCGATTCAATTAGGTTCAGCAAAATCAAGAACTGAATCATGGCTTCACAGGCTGCATCTACAAGTACTTCATCTGATTCCACGTATCTACCTTCTTCTCTCTCGTTCTTGATTGCAAATTTTCAATCGTTTATCACCATTCGTCTTGAGAATTCCAATTATTTTGCGTGGAAAACTCAAGTCGAAAATGCTCTTCGAGCCAATAATCTGCTTGATTTTGTGGAAGGATCTGTTGTTATTCCTGCATCTCATGTTGTAGACGCATCAGGAAATAAAATACCAAATCCTGACTTTACTCGATGGACAACTGTTGATCGTATGTTGCTTTCTTGCCTTATTGCAACCCTAACTCCTTCCATACTTCCACATATTGTTGGATCTGACCATACATTCCAGTTTTGGAACAAACTTGAAGAGAAGTTCAGTCTCTTGTCACGATCTCACATACACGATCTTAAGAGAAGATTATATAGTCTCAATAAAACTGGAACCATGGATCAATATCTTGATTCCATTAAGGAAATCATTCAGAAACTGGCAGCCTCAGGGCATTTTGTGGATGATGAGGATTTGATCTTTCACACTCTTAATGGTCTCAGGACTGGATTTAGTTCCTTTAAACAAACCATCAGGACTAGGACTGAACCTCTGTCATTCAGTACCTTTGCTTCTATGCTTATGGCAGAAGAACTGCACGTTGAAAATGATAATGACTCTACTACATCAGTACTTGTTGCTCAGTCATCTAACGTGTCTGGAGCACCACTATTATCAAATACCTCTCATCAAGCATCTGGTGTGCCTAGTGTCAACACTGGTGGATCATCTCACTCATTTCAGTTTCCTTATCCTATACCACCACAGCAACAAATTTATCCTTCCAACTATAATGGTCCTAACAGATCCAACAGAAATAACCCGAGGTTCAGCAGAAATCAGAATCAGTACTCTTCTTCTGGAGGGTGTCAAATATGTGGTAAAACCAATCATTTGGCCTATTCTTGCTACCACAGACAGAATCTTGCTTATAGACCTACAGGACGATCTGGAAACAATGGTAACTATGCATATTCTGGTAATGGTGGATTCTATCAACCTCCTAGCTTTGCACCTCAGGGTTTGGTTCAAGGTTTTGCACCTCAGGGGTTTATTCAAGGTTCTGCTCCTCCTAGCTTTGCACCTCAGGGTTTGGTTCAAGGTTTTGCACCTCAGGGGTTTATTCAAGGTTCTGCTCCTCAAATTTTTCCTCAGCACTATTCCAGAACTGCACCTCAAGGAGCTTATAATTCATCTGGGCATTTTGGGGGCCAGTCCAGTCACAACAGCTCTTCTCAATCCCAAGCTTTGTTTGTGTCTCCTGATACAATGGGATATTACACACCACCGGTTAACTGCACTGGGGATTATGAACTGGGATTAACTACTCAGTCCTGTGGTTCACAATCAAATCAAAGCTATCCTAATGTTGTTTCTTCCTCTGGCCCTGCACAATCATCTCCTTGGTTCTTTGATTCTGGAGCCACTTCACATGTGACCCATGATGCTTCTCAGATTCAGTTTTCACATGGAGGAACTGGAGCTACTTCAGTGACTGTTGGAAATGGGCAGACTATTCCAGTAGCCCACTCAGGTAAAGGCATTTTATCTACTCCCTCTCAGTGTTTTGATTTGTCTACCATTCTCCATGTTCCTCATATCTCTCATAATTTGATCTCTGTCCATCAGTTTGCTAGAGATAATAACTGTATTATTACGTTTGACTCCTGTGGCTATGTCATTCAGGACAAAGCCACACTCCACATTCTGCATCAAGGGAGATGCCACAAGGGTCTCCACCCCCTGCTTCCTTCTTCTGATTCCTCTACTGCTACTGCTCTATTCAGCACACCATCCTCTACTTCTTTGTGGCATAATAGGCTTGGCCATCCTCATGCTGGTTTGCTTTCTGTCTTGTCCAAAAAATATAATCTCTCCATACCTACTACTGCACCTCTAGAGTGTTACTCCTGTAATAAGGCTAAGAGCCATAGACTTCCTTTCTCTTTGTCCACCTCTCACACTAGTGCACCTTTTGAACTAGTGCATATGGATGTTTGGGGCCCTGCCCCTGTTGTTTCTTTTTCTGGATTCAAGTATTATCTGCTCTTAATAGACGATTTTACCAAATATTGTTGGTTGTTTCCATTGCGTGCAAAATTTGAAGTTGCTTCTTGTGTGCAAGCTTTCAAACTATTTGTTTCCAATCACTTCTCTTTCTCTATCAAAACTTTTAGAAGTGACAATGGGGGTGAATTCCTAAATAACCTCATGGCATCCTTCTTTGCTTTATTTGGTATCTCTCATGAAACCACCTGCCCTTACACACCGGAGCAAAATGGGGTAGCTGAGAGAAAACATGCCCATATCATCGAAACTGCCATTGCTCTCCTTCAACAAGCTCAACTTCCTATCAAATTTTGGTTAGAAGCTATAACTACAGCTCTCTATCTTATCAATAGGTTACCCAACTCTTCTATTGACTTCCAAGTTCCTTATCATGTCCTTTATCACAAAGCACCTGACTATCATCTTCTTAAACCCTTTGGATGCTGCTGCTTTCCCTGGTTGAGACCTTATGCACCAAATAAACTTGAACCTAGATCCACTCCTTGTATATTCTTGGGATATTGTGCCTCTACTAAAGGCTATAGATGTTTGAATCCTACCACCAATAGAGTATACAATTCTCGTCATGTTAAATTTCTAGAAACTGACTTTCCCTATCCTAAACTCATGTCTTCTATATCTTCTTCAGTTTCTACTACTGCTTCTTCTTATTCCTCTGTTCCTCACTTCAAATATGTTCCTTCAGATGTTGTACCTACTGTTATTCCTTCTGTTTCTCCTGCAGTGTCTTCTCAGTCTATACCTTTATCTTTTGCAGATTCTTCTCCTACCCTGCCTCCCTCAGCTCCTGTTACCATTCCTTCTTCTTCTCATCTATCTCCTATAGTTCACACTCCATTTTCTCCTTCTCCTACACAAGGACCTGGTCCTCAACTCCCAACTCCTCCTCCTGCTTCCATTCACCCTATGGTAACCAGATCCAAAAATGGAATTATTGTACCCAAAAGACCATTTTCTCTCCTAGTCCAGTCCCCTCCTTTAACTGAACCCTCCTCTTTTAAAGAGGCTATGCAATTTCCTGAGTGGCAAAAGGCAATGTCTGAGGAATACTCTGCTTTAATCCAACAAGGCACTTGGTCTCTAGTTCCTTTACCCTCTAATGCTCCTGTCATTGGATGTAAATGGATCTTTCGTATTAAAAGACACTCCGATGGTAGTATTGCAAGATACAAGGCTAGATTAGTAGCCCAGGGTTTTCAACAGACGGAGGGTATTGACTACACTGAGACATTTAGCCCTGTAGTAAAACAGCAAACTGTGCGGCTTGTCTTATCTTTGGCTGTTACTTGTGGCTGGAATGTTAAACAACTTGACGTCTCTAATGCCTTTCTCCATGGGACGATTCAAGAACATGTATATCTCAAACAACCCCAGGGGTATGTGAATTCTCACTATCCTCATTATGTATGCAAACTGCACAAAGCATTATATGGGCTTAAACAAGCTCCACGTGCATGGTATGACATGCTGTCTCGTAGTTTGCTTAAGCAAGGGTTTGAAAATAGTCTGGCAGATTCATCCTTATTTGTGCTTACTCAAGGGTCTGACTTAGTCTACGTACTCATCTATGTGGATGACATATTGATCACTGGTAATAATTCTTCCCTGGTTGATCACATTATTAAGAGTCTTGGTTCCACCTTTGCTTTAAAAGATCTTGGGTATCTTCATTATTTTTTGGGCATAGAAGTTTTCCATGATGCTGCAGGCTTCACTCTTTCTCAGGCCAAATATGCTACTGAACTATTGGTTAAAGCTGGCATGGAGGGGTGTAGACCATGTTCTTCCCCATCTTCCCTCAAACCTTTGCTATCTAGTCCTGACCTTCCTTTCTCAAACCCTGAATTTTATAGAACTCTTGTGGGTTCATTACAGTATCTTCTCATTACTAGGCCTGAATTGTCCTACGCTGTGAATTCTGTTTGTCAACATATGCACTGCCCTCTGGATAGTCATTTTACTGTCGTTAAACGAATATTACGATATGTGCAAGGAACTTTACATCAAGGGTTACATTTCAGTAAAGGATCCTTACATCTGAATGCCTTCTCTGATGCTGATTGGGCTGGGGATGCCCTTGACAGAAGGTCCACTGGTGGGTATTGTATTTTTCTGGGCCCTAATCTTGTTTCTTGGTCTGCCAAGAAACAACATACTGTGGCACGTTCCTCTACAGAGGCAGAATACAAGGCCTTAGCCAATACCACTGCCGAACTGATGTGGATTACTCATCTTCTTACTGATCTAAAGTATCCTGTATCCTCATCTATGTTGCCTATCCTCTGGTGTGATAATATCTCAGCAATATCCCTTGCCTCCAACCCAGTTTTCCATGCTCGTACTAAGCATGTCGAGGTGGATTTTCATTTTGTACGTGAAAAGGTGTTACATAAAAAGCTTGTCGTGAAGTTTGTGCCTTCTCATCTCCAGCTTGCAGACATTTTTACCAAACCTCTTCCTATTTCCAGATTCCAATTTCTGCAGTCCAAACTGCAGCTGGTCTCTCTCCCAGCTTCAGTTTGCGGGGGAATGTTAACTAAAGGTTCAAAAGATTCAGCTCAAGAAGGTCAAGGCTCTACTACAGCTTCAACAGAACTTCCTCCACGTCATCAAATTAGTTAGTAGATATTTTGGTTTATGTAACTACTAAGTCGGTTTAAGTCAAGTTAGTTTTGGTTCTGTTGAGATATAAAAATGCTCTCTCGTCTTTGTATTCTGTAACACAAACTTATATGAAATGAATTGGGTTTTGATGTTCTCTCTCTAAAAGTTCTCATGGGGCGGGTTTGGTTTTCAAAACATGATACCCAGCGGGTTTGGATTTGGGTTTGGTCTTAGCAAGTATTCGGCCAAACCTAAACCCAAACCCTAACCGATCCATATAATATTACTCATATTATATTTTTATATACATGTAATTATTTTTCAATTCATAACTTTCAGGGATTTTTCGTTTCATCTTCATCCTTATTCCTCTCAAATCCCTTAAAAATCTTAAGAGTCTCTATAGGAACCTCTTAAGAAAAGTTTATTATTTAGTTATTTCCTTTGATTATGTTGGAATTTAGATGTTTAATGATAAAATAATATGGTATGTTACTTTTTTATTTTAATATATAATCTTTTTCCTTCATATGTTCATTAATGGAATGAAAATTAATGCGGATTTGGTGCAGTTTGGATAAAATCCAAATCCATATGGTTTGGTTATGGTATACTAAAATTCATACCCGTCGGATATCGGCTTGGATTTGGGTATAGATAAATGCTTTGGGTATGGGTATGGAAAGCGCAAAACCCGGACCAAACCGATCCATTGCCATCCCTAGCGCCCTCGAGCACCACGTGTGCAGTATCCTGTTTGCACCCAAAATTTTCTCCTTTTCGATATTCGTATAAACACCTTAATAATAGAACCAAAAAAAAAAAGTGATCAACCAATGCTAGGCTAGAAGGTCTGCATATTGCGAATACTTGCATAAATTCAAGAGTCGGCACATTTTATTTTATTTTTGTGTGTTGGTAGAGGAGAAAATTTTCTTGTTTCAAGGAGAAGAATAAGAATGTATATTGGCCACAAACTCCAGCAAATTAATTAACGATTATCATACTTTACTGTTCTTGGTTCAATATCTTCTCCCAATTCTAAAGTATATATTGATGTTCCTTCCTGTATACATGAGAAAAATGCTTAGTGATGGAATCATTTTTTGCTTTTTCTATTCTCGAAATGTGTTTACTTTACTTTGAGTAAAGTATTGATTCTCCCTCTAATTTTACTCCTTCCTTCTTTGTTAGAGAAAGGAATTTGTTCCGGAAAACTTGCAGTGCTTGCTTTGGTACGACGGAAACTCTTTTCTCAACAGTGTCAAACAGTGTCAAACAGTGTCACCAATGATTTCAAAACAATCCTCAATTGTTGTTTTATTCTTTCCTTTCACATGTTAGTTTGGTGTCAGTAACCATTCATTAGGGTGTACTATTCAGCGATGATTCATACATTTTTTATTATTCTTGCATATCGAGTTCATTACAATTGGATTGGGATTGGTATCCCCCATTTTAGAGCAAATCATAAATTGTAGGAGTAACTATATATATCATGCACTTTCCTATTATAGGATTTTAATAGTTTAAGCACTTTTATAAAATACTCTGGGGTTTAAGTTTAGACACTTTAATATATTTTTTGGGGTTTAAAATAAAAGAGGAGAGGTCGGGCTCTATAGCTGGAACTTGTAACCTAAGCGGGGGGCATTAAGGTGGTTGAATAAGTCGTCTTCCATGGTGGTTATCAGTGATTACTGGCAACCACAATACAGAGCTAGAATCAAAATTAAAAAACCACAGTCAGAAAAGTAAAAGAGGAGAGAGAGAGAGAGAGAGAGAGAGAGAGAGAGAGAGAGTAGCATGCTACATGGGTAGGCGGGAAAGAGAGTGTGCAGTGCATTTGAAAAAAATAAAGAGTGCGTGCGAAACAAAAATGATTGAGGTACAACAAAAGTTTCCAACATTGCTTCAACGCACTCGCATTGTGTGTGGGGCCCACACACACTACACACTCAATTGTGTGTGGGATCAACACACCATATGAGTGTGTTGAAGTCTTGTTGGAGACTTTTGTTGTACACTTATCATTGTTGTGAAAGAAATGGGCGCGGTTTTCTGTACGGGCCCGTAAATCCCCCTTTTAATTATAAGCAATTGTGTGTCAAATAAATCACCATTACTAAAGCATGGAAAATTGGGCTTTGTAACAGCCTTGCAGTGGAATACTGGGCTCTCTGCGTACGTAATGGGCTGTAACTAGCCCATAATCTTTTGAAAGAATTACAGTGGAGACGGGTGGAAGCAAAATTATCCCTCCGATCCACGACAAATCCATTGCAAACCATGTTAATAGCATATTATCTTAGAACTGAAGTTAGGCATGCATTCGGACCAAATTACCGTCGGGCGGATTCTCTAGCCAATAATTACTTTTATTAGGCAGTTACAGAACGATGGTAATCAGAAAAATACTTGACCTCTCATAAGTATGAAGCCATGGAGCTTAGTTGGAACACGCCAGTAGCCTAGTAGTATTCTGTTGTTGAAGCATCTGGGGAATCATCTCCGTCAACAGATTTTTGATAAGCCATCGGCCGTGGAAGGAACGGCGGCGTCGTACATCTCAAAAGTGCCCAATTCACCCGATCGAAGAACGGGTGGCGCTTGATCGCCGTGGCTCCCATTGTGGCCCCCATCCGTTTCTTGGGATCCTTGATCAAAAGTTGAGCGATGAAGTCCTTGGCGGGTCCCGCCAAGGGTGGTTTCTTATGAAATTCGAGTTCTTGAGCAACAATGTTTGCTAGGGTGTGCTCGTGGTTCGTACCCTTAAACGGCGTCACACCGTACAAGAATTCAAAAATGAGTATCCCTAACGTCCACCAATCCACTCCACTCCCATGCCCCTCTCCCAGTATAATCTCCGGTGCTAGATACTCGTAGGTCCCGACAAACGACGTTGATCTCGCGTCAATCGGCTCAGCCACTATCTGAAGGGTACCACGAGGACACGGCAGTCTCCGGCGCTTCTTTTTCGGTCGGAAGCACGAGATACCTGGCACGATACAATTGGGCGGCATGCAATCTGAATTGGCAGATGAAGAATCGATGGAACGATCGCTTGACATGTGTGGGATTGGGTTGTTTTGATCAGAAACAATCTGTGCCTTGGATGTAGAACTTAGGGAGAGATCGAAATCGGTCAGCATTATGTGACCATCTGCTCTTAGGAGTATGTTTTCGGGCTTTAGATCGCGGTAGACTATCCCCAACATGTGGAGGTATTCTAGGGCAACCACCACTTCTGATGCATAGAACCTGCAAATAACAGATTCTACGTTTGTTACAAGTCTAAGAAAATTAATTGCTTTTAAATCCGTAACATCTGAATAATATTTTCATAAAAAATTACACGAAGATAAAACTCATTGCATACAATTGTTATTGATTAATGTTCTAAATCTTTATAATAAAAAAATGGCTTATCTACTTGTTTAGTCCTTCTAAAATGCATCTTATTTCAATTTTATCCCTATAAATTTTTATTTGTCAATTTCATCCTTATGTGTTTTGAGGAATTTCAATGTTATCCTTCCGTCAATTCCATTATGGAAAACCATTACGTGGCTAACTTTGGCTAGTGTGGAAATGATGTAGGCTGCCACATGGTATGTAAAATAGTAGTATATCACAAAACTTTATACTTAAATTTAAATCCAAAGCCAAACAACAAAACCTTAGGGATTTGGGGTTGCTGATGTGCAGCTCCCACACAGCACTTGTTGTGCACCATCCGAACCGTCCGCGTTGCTCGGATGGAAGGCTCAGATTTCATCTTGCACGTATGGCAACGAACGGCTCGGATGGTGCACAGCAGCAACCCCGTGTCCAAACCTTAGACCCAACCAAACCGACCAAGATTCAAAACGGTACACTCCTTCATCCCCACAAATCTCCAATCTATTACAGTAACCCAGTGAAAAACTCATCCTTGATTTTGGATTTTGAAGGCATGGTTGAGGTCTGGGAACGATTTGGCTATGGTCTGGATTTTTTTATTCTTTTTTTAGTTGTCTTTTCTTTTGGAAATTTTTTTCTCCTTCTCTGAACATGCACCCAGCTAATTGATCAATCTAAATCCATCTGATTAAACCTTAGGATAAACACGCCAAATTGAAGAAGATAAAAAAAAACTTTTTTGTTCCTCACTTAAATGCTCAGTTGCTCTTCGTCATCCATAACCCTCTCTCACAAAAACAATCCCTAATCATGGTTTTAAATACTGGCCGTTACGTAACGTTTTTTGCCTCTCCGGTGAGAGGGAAAAGTCGCATGCATATCGGCCGGTTACCGTTATGACCGATACTCGACCGTTACAGGTTATTAAAGCAATTTAAAATTATTTTTTTAATAAGTTAATGGTTTTCAAAAATTCACGACCCTCTACACCCAATTCCCGTTACGTAACATGAAACCGTTATTTAAAACCTTGCCACTTATAAAAAAAAAAAAAGCAAAAAGTTCACAAATTTCCCCACCCAATTGATGATCCTGTAACAACTATAGACTCTAGTTTTCTATCAAACTAAAAGGTGAGAGCCAACGGGTTTGTGGTGGTTATGGCGCGGGGGTTGGAGAGGTGGCATTTGGAGATGCCGGTGGTGGGTGCACGGAGAAGTTTGCAATGGTGTTTCGGATGGGTTATGGTAACCAATTTGAGGGTTTCTTTTTCTTTTTCTTTTTTTTCCAAAGTAGCATCAGGTAATACAGCTTTAGCTCCTTCACACATTCTGTTAGACACATCAGCGAAATCCGTTAGTTAATTAACGGCAAAGACAATTGAACTATGATTTTTGAAGTAAGGACGAAATTGACACATGAATATTTATAGGGACAATATTAAACACTATGTATTTTGTAAGGACTAAAAAAGTAGATAAACCAAAAAAAAATTCAATAACTATAATTAGCGAATATCTACTTAAACCATTTTTTAATCATTTCAGATACATTGCTGGTACAAGTAAATGAAAAACCAAAGCCACTAGGATGAAAATGAGTGAGAAATTCCCCTAAATCAGTTGAAATTCCAATTTCAAAAGTTGAACAGAGGATTGCATATCCTATTCCCTAGATCAACGGCAATAGATAACGCACGTGAGCCAAAAAAAATCAAATCTCAATAGCTATTCTACTGTACAAAAAATCAAACTACTCGAATTTAAGTTTCCGTTGCACCAAATAAAAAATCAACTCATGTAGCGTTAATACTTTGTTCAAAATTAATTTGCCACCAAAATAAATTATGTGTAAAGACATTTTAAATTTTATTAAAAATTATCGAATATGGGTCAATAGATTTATCATAAACGTATCCATCATCCATTCAAACAGTACTATTCATTTTGATTACAACAGTGTGTAACAGAGACAACTCCTTTTTTAAACAAAATATTTTGGAGAACACGATGACAATTACTTAGGGGTGAAAAAAAAATCGACGGGACCCGAACTGACCGAAAAACCGAAAAATTCGGTTCGGTGTTCGGTCGGTCCAGCTTGGAAAACCGAACCGAAAAAACCGAAATATATCTCGGTTCGGTTTCGGTTTCCTGGAATTTTTGTCAGACCGAACCGAACCGAACCGAAATACCCTAAAATCATCCCGCTTTGGACCGAATTACCCCGAAACCATCCCTATTTGGACCGAAAACCACCCCTATCTCGGTTTCCTAAAATTGACCCCGCAAAAAATAACAAATCACAACCGTCCATCTCAATTTTAACGCCGGACCAAAAAAAACCGAACCACCCCGAACCGATCGATCCATTGCTTTTTTCGGTCGGGATCAGTTCCCAGCAAAATCACCCCGAAAACCGAACCGACCCGACCGATTTTCACCCCTACAATTACCTCCCTTCATGACTATCGTAAAAATCCCTTACAAAAACTGGTCACTTTTAAATTTAAGAAAAAACAATATGGTACTTTTGTACAATAATTTTTAAATAAATTTAAGATCTTTAATTTAGCGTGAGTATTTCAAAAAAAAAATGCACAAAAGTGTTATATTCTTCATTTGAAAAGCTACACTGTTTTTCACTAACAGTTAAAGTGAATTTAGCATAAATTAATTCGAAAATTCAGAACAATAAGGAGAGAGAGGCCGTACCGGACGACGGCTTCATCAAACCTTTTCTCCGGCTGCCGTTCCCGGAGAACGTGGAGGTCACCACCGGGGCAAAACTCAGTCAACAAACAACACCACCTGGGCGAGTCCAACGTGGCATAGAGCGTGGGCAAAAACGGATGGTCCAACAACTCCAGTATTCCCCTCTCCGTCTTCGCCCTCCTCTCTTTATCCCTCCCCTCCAGCTCTTTCTTATCCATCACTTTCGCCGCGAACACGCACCCCTCCGCGCACTTTAGCTCCACCAGGTACACGCTCCCGATGTCCCCGCTCCCGAGCCGGCGGATTATCCTCAATCCGCCGAGGCTTAGGTCGGCGGACCGGGCGCGGCGTATGGCGTCCCAACACGGGTCGCCGAGTTTCATGTGGGGCTTGGAGGATGATCGTGTGAGGCTGGCAGTGGCGGCCCAGTTTGCTGTTTCAGAGCCGACGCTCGCGGTGGTGATGGTGGACTCGAAGCTCAGGGCGTTGAGGACGTCGGCTACGTCGTCTACGGACGGTTGCATGGCGGCGGTGGGGTATATGGAGAGGGAATAGTTGAGTTTTTTTCTTGGAGAGAGAGAGAGAGTGAGGGGGGAGGGGTTTTGTAAGGGAATGCGGTTGGGCCAGCAAATGGAGGAGGGGTTTGTCGCCGGCAGACATGTGGTCCCACGGCCCAACTAATCTTACTGGATAATCCTATGCAAGATTTTAAATAACAATTTCGTTATAGGTGTAACAGTTTCAACGGTATCGAACGTTACGTAACGAAAATCGGGTGTTTAAGTCAAGAATTTTTAGAAATAATTGTTCGACAAAAAATAATTGTAAATTTGTTAAATAACCCATACAGTTAAGTCTCAGTCGTAACGACCATGAATTGGTCCGTGAATCCTATATAAACCAATACATAACGGGAACCGGCCGATGCGAATGCGTTTTCCCTCTCGCCGGTATACCAGACTGTAACGGTATCAGAGACCACAAAATAAATCATTATGTAACGGCCAATATTAATACCTTATCTAACGGCCGCCATTTAAAATCATGATTCTATGAGAAACGATTCCCTTCTCCAGTTTGAGTTTAGATAGAAGGGAGCAGTCCGTGCAATCCTACTTGTCCAAAAATATTTCTAATTAATTAGGCTTGTTTAAAAATTTCATCCCAACATGACTATCTAATAAATTATGTACCATTCGTTGTCGGAATTGACGGTCGAAATAAGATTGTTTCATGCAATTATTAAAATTTGAATCCTAATTGTTATTCCTGGCTTTGAAATATACTGCAAAAAAAATCGAGGCGTTACTTATTTAATCCGAGGATCACTATCAAATCTCAATGATCGACTTGGAATCGAATATATAAGATTGTATGATGTCCGAACTATAGGTGGTGTGTGTGGATAGGGGTCTTATTAAAATAAATCAACAATCATAAAACTATACAAGTCAACTCCGAGGGATAACTTGGCAAGTTAAAGACCTCGTTCATTCTTGATAAAATCCCCAGTGATCTCTCAAATAAATTGGGAACACTTCGAATAGGTCCCCAAATTATGAATTGCCGATCACACTGGTCCCCATGCTTTGATCATCTGTATCGTGTTCTTGTGGTTAGCCTTTTGTAAAATGACCTGATGAGTAGACACCAAAACCACCATGTAGCTGCAAGCCTCCATTCTCTCCAACCTGTTTCTGCAATAATTTACATCACATTTGATAAGTAAGATAAGCATTTTTCACAAATAATGGGACATCCTCCCGACATTCACGGAAGACTCCAAAATAGCATAATTATCAGGAGCCCTTTCCAACCATCCTACAAACCACTCATGAAAACTAATTGTAGCTCATTTATAGAAAGGAAATGCATTGGCTCAATGGCAAGTCAGTGTCTTTCTTTAGTACTTGGTCTTCCATGTACTTCTTTTTCTTTTAGGGGTCTTGATTGGTATGAAGGATTCTCGGGTCAAATTATGGTTAGTCTGTTACTTCATGTTTGTCTTAGTTATACATAAGTTTCTATTTTCTAGCCATTTTATTTCTGCAATGGTGTTGAGCAGGTTTTGGTTCATTATCCAATTGGAACAGAGTATGGACATCTAGCTGCATGTATGTTTTTGGCAGCACTAATTCGTATTCTGTTTGATCCAATGGTAAAAATTAAGGAATAGCATTAATCACTTTTTAAAAATGTTTGGATCCCCAAATCCTCTTGGGAAACCCTGTGCCCCATTTGGACCAGGTATGGAGGATGAAAACAAAGCCCCGTTGGGGATCGGGGCGAGGTGGGGATGGGGTACGGAGAACACGACGGAGATAGTACTATCTGGCTTGATCCTCCTACGCGCCCATCCCTACCCTTAGTGGTGCAGCAGTTTGTCGGAAATCTTCCAAACAAACGAGTATAACACGCTCTACAATGGAATTAAAGTTGAAGAGGCAGAATAGCTAGAACATTTCATAGAAAATATTCACTACAACAAAATCGTGCCATGGCTCAGATATAAATAGTCCCTAAGGACTATCTATATCCGAGTTCTCAAAATAATCTCTGAACTCATCTTTAGTCACGCACTTTTTAATCCCAAGACGTGTATCCTCCCAATCTTTTAGGCATATGAGACAATCCAAAATGACCACAGCTAGTCTGTTTCTCCTCTAATCCAACACTCTATTACCTGTACCCCCAGGTCACTCCTGCCCTGGTGGTACCGGTAGCGCTCAGTACTATTGATGGATTCTCTGGTGGGGTCGAATGCATCAAGGCCTAAAGTGAGGTTAGCCATTTTAGTGGGGCTTGGAGAAGTTTTGAGAGGAGAGGTTTAGTCAGCGGGAAGAAACACCACCAAAGTGTCTAGAAAGGCTGGAAGGAGTAGTTTTCCGTCCCCAGCAGAGTCGCCAAATGTGGGAGTGCTTTCGCCGAAGTAACCTCTTTGAACATTCTAGAGTGGAGTGGAAGGTGGTGAAGGGACTGAACTGCGGCTGAACCCTAGCTGCTTGACTAAGAAGATGACTTGCACGCGTGAAAAACCACGTTAGTGCCTAGCCCGGACGGTGGTGGTCCGGGAAGGCACTTCGATGGTTAACTAAGCAACCGGAGAAAAAGGTGTAGCTAGGTCATTTTATGAGGACTTGTTTAACACATCATGCATGAGACCCACCGCACATGCCCCATCCACTCCATTTATTTAAATTTGGAAAAGCAAATGTCAAAGGAAGAAAAATTGACCCACGTAATTGAACCACTCAAAGAGAGAAGTGGAGTTAAGAGAGTATTGAATGAGGAGAGAGGAACACCCTATGTTAATTGGGGCTAGGTATTTATAGGCAGAGGGGGCGTACCACACACGTGCTCGGTGTCCCTCACGCGCCTGTCATTTGACTAGGAATGACGGCTGATGTGACCTCAATCTCTGTTGCAGACGCCACGCTTCGGCTGAAGTCATGGCACATGGATCTGAAGGGTCAACTAACCTCGAGACATTCCCCATCACCCACGTGCTTGTGCAGGTCGCGGTGGTAGGGTAGGCGACTGCGACATTTAATGATCCACCAACATTTCCGTCCATGTTGAACAGAAAGTTTCTAGCTCCGGCATTACTGGGGCCGGCGGCATTGGTTGCTATAGTGACTGTCCCATCTCTGTTCACAGTGGGAGAGAGAGTGAACCCCAGGTCACTCCTAACCTGGTGGTACCAGTAGCGATCAACACTGTTGATGGATTCTCCGGTGGGGTCAAATGTATCAACGCCTAGAGTGAGGTTAGCCATTTTAAATGGGGCTTGAAGATGTTTTGAGAGGATAGGTTTAGTGAGAGAGAAGAAACACCACCAAAGTGTCTAGAGAGGCTGGGAGGAGTAGTTTTTCGTCCCCAGCGGAGTCGCCAATTGTGGGAGTGCTTTCGCCGGAGTAACCTCTTTGAACCTTCCGGAGTGGAGTGGAAGGTGGTGAAGGGACTGAATTGCGGCTGAACCCTAGCTGTTTGACTAAGAAGGTGACCTGCACACGTGAACAACCACGTTAGGGCCTAGCCCAGACGGTGGTGGTCCGGGAAGGCACTCCGATGGTTAAGTAATCAATCGAAGAAGAAGGTATAGCTAGGTCATTTGATGAGGACTAGTTTAACACATCATGCGTAGGACCCACCGCACATGCCCTATCAACTCCATTTATTTACATTTGGAAGAGCAAATGTCAAAGGAAGAAAAATTGACATAAAAATTGACCCACGTAATTGACCCAATAAAAGAGAGAAGTGGAGTTAAGAGAGTATTGAATGAGGAGAGAGGAATACCCTGCATGGTAGTTGGGGTTGGGTATTTATAGGCAGAGGGAGCGTCCCTCACACAAGGTCGGTGCCCCTCACGCGCATGTCACGACGTTTAGTGAGAGGGAAGAAACACAACCAAAGTGTCTTGAGAAGCTTGGAGGAGTAGTTTTCCGTCCCCATCGGAGTCGCCAATTGTGGGAGTGTTTTCGCCGAAGTAACCTCTATGAACCTTCTAGAGTGGAGTGGAAGGTGGTGAAGGGACTGAACTGCGGCTGAACCCTAGCTGCTTGACTAAGAAGGTGACTTGCACATGTGAACAACCACGTTAGTGCCTAGCCCGGACGGAGTTGGTCCGGGAAGGCAATCCGATGGTTAAGTAAGCAATCGGAGAAGAAGGTGTAGCTAGGTCATTTAAAGAGGACTTGTTTGACACATCATTCATGGGACCCACCGCACATGCCCCATCCACTCCATTTATTTACATTTGGAAGAGCAAATATCAAAGCAAGAAAAATTGACATAAAAATTGACCCACTTAAAGAGAGAAGTGGAGTTCAGAGAGTAATTAATGAGGAAACTGGAATACCCTGTGTGGTAGTTGGGGCTGGGTATTTATAGGCAGAGGGAGCGTGCCTCACATGCGCTTGGTGCCCCTCACGCGCCTATCATTCGTACCTGGAATGACGGCTAATGTGACCTCAATCTCTATTGTAGATGCCACGCTTCGCTTGAAGTCATGGCACATGAATCTGAAGGGTCAACTCTCCTCGAGACATTCCCCATCACCCACGTGCTTCCGCAGGTGGCGGTGGCAGGGTAGGTAACTGCCGCATTTAATGATCCACCAACATTTCTGTCCATGTTTAACAGAAAGTTTCTAGCTCCGGCGTTACTGGGGCCGACGGCATTGGTTGCTACAGTGACTATCCCATCTCTGTTAACAGTGGGAGAGAGAGTGAACTGTAGGTCACTCCTAACCTGGTGGTACCAGTAGCGATCAGCACTATTGATGGATTCTCCGGTGGCGTCTAATGCATCAAGGCCTAGACTGAGGTTAGCCATTTTAGTAGGGTTTAGGGAAGAAACACCACCAAAGTGTCTAGTGAGGCAGGGAGGAGTAGTTTTTCGTCCCCACCGAAGCTGCCAATTGTTGAGTGCTTTCACCGGAGTAACCTCTTTGAACCTTCTGGAGTGGAGTGGAAGGTGGTGAAGGGACTAAACTGCGGCTAAACCCTTTCTGCTTGACTAAGAAGGTGACCTACACACGTGAACAACCATGCAATTGCTTAGCCCGGACAGTGGTGGTCCGAGAAGGCACTCTGATTGTTAAGTAAGCATTCAGAGAAGAAGGTATAGCTAGGTCATTTGATGAGGACTTGTTTAACACATCATGCATGGGACCGGCCGCACATACCATATCCTCTCCATTTATTTACATTTGGAAAAGCAAATGTCAAAGGAAGAAAAATTGACATAAAAATTGACCCACGAGAGTGTTGAATGAGGAGAGAAGAATACCCTGCGTGGTAGTTGGGGTTGGGTATTTATAGGCAGAGGGGGAGTCCCTCACACGAGGTCGATGCCCTTCACGAGCTTGTCATTCGTACAAGGAATGACGGCTGATGTGACCTCAATCTTTATTGTAGATGCCGCGCTTCGGCTGACGTCATGGCACATGGGTCTGAAGGGTCAGCTCACCTCGAGACATTCCCCATCACGCACATGCTTGCATAGGAGGCGGTGGTAGGGTAGGTGACTGCCGCATTTAATGATCCATCAACATTTATGTCTATGTTTAATAGAACATTGCTAGCTCCGCCGTTGCTGTTGGTTGCTACATTAACCGTCCCATCTCTGTTAACAGTGGAAGATAGGGTTAGCCCCAGGTCTCTCATGACCTGGTGGTACCGGTAGCGATCAGCACTGTTGATGGATTCTTTGGTGGCGTCGAATGCATCAAGGCCTAGACTGAGGTTAGCCATTTTAGTAGGGTTTAGGGAAGAAACACCGCCAAAGTGTCTAGTGAGGCAGGGAGGAGTAGTTTTTCGTCCCCACCGAAGCCGCCAATTGTTGAGTGTTTTCGCCGGAGTAACCTCTTTGAACCTTTTGGAGTGGAGTGGAAGGTGGTGAAAGGAATAAACTGTGGTTGAACCCTAGCTGCTTGACTAAGAAGGTGACCTACACACGTGAACAACCATGCAAGTGCCTAGCCCGGACGGTGGTGGTCCGGGAAGGCACTCCGATTGTTAAGTAAGCATTCGGAGAAGAAGGAATAGCTAGGTCATTTGATGAGGACTTGTTTAACACATCATGCATGGGACCGACCGCACATACCCTATCCACTCCATTTATTTACATTTGGAAAAACAAATGTCAAAGGTAGAAAAATTAACATAAAAATTGACCCACGTAATTGACCCACTTAAAGAGAGAAGTGGAGTTAATAGGGTGTTGAATGAGGAGAAAAGAATGCCCTGCGTGGTAGTTGGGGTTGGGTATTTATAGGCAGAGGGGGAGTCCCTCACACGAGGTCGGTGCCCCTCACGCACTTGTCATTCGTACCAGGAATGACAACTGATGTGACCTCAATCTCTACTGTAGATGCCTTGCTTCGGCTAATGTCATGGCACATGGGTCTGAAGGGTCAACTCACCTCAAGACATTCCCCATCACGCACATGCTTGCGTAGGAGGCGATGGTAGGGTAGGCGACTGCCGCATTTAATGATCCATCAACATTTCCGTCTATGTTTAATAGAACGTTGCTAGCTCCATCGTTGCTGCGGCCGGCAGCATTGGTTGCTACATTGACCGTCCCATCTCTATTAACAGTGGTAGAGAGAGTGAGCCCCTAGTCACTCCTAACCTGGTGGTACCTGTAGCGATCAGCACTGTTGATTTATTCTCCGGTGGGGTCAAATGCAACAAGGCCTAGAGTGAGGTTAGCCATTTTAGTGGGGTTTGGAAAAGTTTTGAGAGGAGAGGTTTAGTGGGAGGGAAGAAACACCACCAAAATGTCTAGAGAGGCTGGGAGTAGTAGTTTTTTCCGTCCCTAGCGGTGTCGTCAATTGTGGGAGGTGGTGAAGGGACTGAACTGCGGCTGAATCTTAACTGTTTAACTAAGAAGGTGACCTGCACAAGTGAACAACCACGTTAGTGACTAGCCCGGACAGAGGTGGTCCGGGAAAGCACTCTGATGGTTAAGTAAGCAACTGGAGAAGAAGGTGTAGCTAGGTCATGTAAAGAGGACTTGTTTAACACATCGTGCATAGGACCCACCGCACATGCCCCATCCACTCCATTTATTTAGGTTTCGAAGAGCAAATATGAAAGCAAGAAAAAATGACATCAAAATTGACCTACTTAAAGAGAGAAGTGGAGTTAAGAGAGTATTGAATGAGGAAACTGGAATACCCTATGTGGTAGTTGGGGCTGGGTATTTATAGGCAGAGGGGGCGTGCCTCACACGCACTCTGTGCCCCTCACGCGTCTGTCATTCGTACCAGGAATGACGACTGATGTGACCTTAATCTCTGTTGTAGACGTCGCACTTCGGCTAATGTTATGGCGCATGGGTCTAAAGGGTCAACTCAGCTTGAGACATTCCCCATCACCCACGTGCTTACGCAGGCGGCGGTGGCAGGGTAGGTGACTGCCGCATTTAATGATCCATCAACAATTTTGTCCATGTTGAAACGAACGTTGTTAACTCCGGCGTTGCTGGGGCCGGGGCATTGGTTGCTACATTGACCTTCCCATCTTTGTTAACAATGGGAGAGAGAGTGAGCCCAGGTCACTCCTAACCTGGTGGTACCGGTAGCGATCAACACTGTTGATGTATTCTCCGATGGGGTCCAATGCATCAGGCCTAAAGTGAGGTTAGCCATTTTAGTGAAGTTTGGAGAAGTTTTAGAGGAGAGGTTTAGTGAGAGGGAAGAAACACCAACAATGTGTCTAGAGAGGTTGGGAGGATTAGTTTTTCATCCCCAGTAGAGTCGCCCATTGTGGGAGTGCTTTCACCGGAGTAACCTCTTTGAACCTTCTGGAGTGGAGTGGAAGATGGTGAAGGGACTAAACCGCGGCAGAACCTTAGCTGCTTGACTAAGAAGGTGACCTACACGTGAACAACCACGTTAGTGCCTAGCCCGGACGGTGGTGGTTCGAGAAGGCACTCCGATGGTTAAGTAAGCAACCGGAGAAGAAGGTGTAGCTAGGTCATTTGATGAGGACTTGTTTAACACATCATGCATGGAACCCACCGCACATGCCCCATCCCCTCCATTTATTTACATTTGGAAGAGCAAATGTCGAAGGAAGTAAAATTGACCCTCGTAATTGACCCACTTAAAAAGAGAAGTGGAGTTAAGAGAGTCTTAAATGAAGAGAGAGAGAGAGGAATACCCTGTGTGGTAGTTGGGTCTGGGTATTAATAGGCAGAGGGGGAGTGCCACACACGAGGTCGGTGCCCCTCACGCGCCTGTCATTCGTACCAGGAATGACGGCTCATGTGACTTCAATCTCTACTGCAGACGCTGCGATTCAGTTGATGTCATGGCACCTGGGTCTGAAGGGTCAACTCACCTCGAGACATTCCCCATCACCCACGTGCTTGCGCAGGCAGTGGTGGCAGGGTAGGTGACTACCGCATTTAATTATTCATCAACATTTTCGTCCATGTTGAACAGAACGTTTCTAGCTCCGGCGTTGCTGGGGTCGGCCGCATTGGTTGCTACAGTGATCGTCCCATCTCTGTTAACAGTGGGATAGAGAGTGAGCCCTAGGTCACTCCTGACTTGGTGGTACCGGTAGCGATCAGCACTGTTGATGTATTCTCCGGTGGTGTCGAATGCATCAAGGCCTAGAGTGAGGTTAGCCATTTTAGTGGGGTTTGGAGATGTTTTTAGAGCAGAGGTTTATTGAGAGGGAAGAAACACCACCAAAGTGTCTAGAGAGGTTGAGAGGAGTAGTTTTCCGTCCCAAGCAGAGTCGCTAATTGTGGGAGTGCTTTCGTCGGAGTAACCTCTTTGAACCTTCTAGAGTGGAGTGGAAGGTGGTGAAGGGACTGAACTGCGGCTGAACCCTAGCTGCTTGACTAAGAAGGTGACCTACACACGTGAACAACCACGTTAGTGCCTGGCCTGGATGGTGGCGGTCCGGGAAGGCACTCCGATGGTTAAGTAAGCAACCGGAGAACAAGGTGTAGCTAGGTCATTTGATAAGGACTTGTTTAACACATCATACATGGAACCCACCGCACATGCCCCATCCATTCCATTTATTTACATTTCGGTTAATTGTTCTAAGGTCCAGAAATGGGGACTTATTGGGCATTTAGTCCATGTTAAAGTTTTACAAGGTCTAAGGTCCATGAAATTTTTTTTTTTATAGAATTTAGGCACTTTCAAAGGGTACCCTAGTGTTTAGGTTTTAGGGTGCACTTTCCTATTATAGGGTTTTAGTGGTTTAGGCACTTTCATAGGGTACCCTAGGATTTAGGCACTTTCATAGGGTACCCTAGGGTTTTAGGTACTTTCATAGGGTACCCTGCGTTTAGGTTTTAGGGTGCACTTTCCTATTATAGGGTTTTAGTGGTTTAGGCACATTCATAGGGTACTCTAGGGTTTTAGGCACTTTCGTAGGGTACCCTAGGGTTTTAGGCACTTTCGTAGAATACAAACTTTTATGGCACTTTCATAGGATACAAACTTTTTTTGGTAATGTAAAAAAAAAAAAAAAAAAAAAAAAAAAAAAAAGATGCCAGTTTTAGGACTAGATAGGTTATAAACTTGTTTGGTGGATTAACGGGATTACAAATTCTTTGCCTAGGACTTTGAACAAGTCGCCCTTTACATTTTGAAGAGCAAATGTCAAAGGAAAAACAATTGACATAAAAATTGACCCACGTAATTTTCCCACTTAAAGAGAGAAGTGGAGTTAAGAGAGTATTGAATGGGGACAGACCATGCGTGGTAGTTAGGGCTGGGTATTTATAGGCCGAGGGGGCGTGCCTCACACTCATTCGGTGCCCCTCACGCGCCTGCTATTCGTACCAGGAATGACAGCTCATGTGACCTCAATCTCTGCTGTAGACACCGCACTTCTGCTGACGTCATGGCACATGGGTCTGAAGGGTCAACTCACCTCGAGACATTCCCCATCACCCACGTTCTTGCGCAGGCGTTGTGGCAGGGTAGGTGATTGCCGCATTTAATGATCCATCATGACCCGCCTAGCATGCCTGACACACCACCGCCAAACTAGAGAGATCTCCGAGCCCCCACCAATCCGCCGTCAAATGACTCGAGTCATGGGGCACTCGGCAGTTCGAGAAGTCAGACTGCCGAACGTCGAAGCCTCTGAGGGCAATCGGAGAGCTTGGCCGAGAGCAACGTTGAATGGCACTTCCGTGCTCAGTGTACTTCACTTAAACCGATATTCGCCCAGATTTGGACCACCACGCTGAGAGCCGAGAACACCACACGCTCAGTGAGGGAGAGACAAATTGATCTGCTTTCGATTTTGTAGATTCTGAGGATGTGATCCTTTTCTTTCCCTTCTGTGTAAAGAGTAGGCCTCCAAGGGCCCTTATGAACCCGGCGCTACATTATTATTATTATTATTTAAAAACAAGAATGAAGAGAGATTTATAATGCATCATAACATGCCATGAAAAGTGTTAAATCAGATGAGAATTTTGTGAAAGACGTAAAATCATTGATGATATTTATAGACGGAATAAAAATGGAAGGAAACTTTGGAATTGAAATGGATCAGCCAATACTACAATATTCCTTCTATTTTAATTATGCCAAGAATATCTTACATTTTCTTATCATAATTAGTTTTCATTCCTCTCCCATGTTGTTTAGCGAGGAAATATTTCGTTGCCTACTTTCCTTGCCTATATTGCGTCGCAAAAGGTATTTGCGCCTATTGTAGACAATTATTGACAATTTTTTTCCTCGCCATTTCTCAAAAAATTCCATCCGGCGCCTAATGCTCCGTCTACCAAAAGCAACTTGCAAGGAAAACATTCCTCGCCAAGTACATTTTAGGCGAGGAAATTTTTTGTCGCTAATTGTAGCGCATAACAAAAAAAAATTAATGCTCTCCCAAACTTCCTTCTTTGCTACCGCTGAAGCTCAAACCCTTGACCTCTACTATAGCGCGCCTAGCACCTATCCACCCAACCAGCCTTGCAATTCATTCCACATTCGGACTATTTAATATATGTAATTGTTCTGGTATGTTTTTTACTACGCATGTTTCTTAAACATTGTGCCCAAGTGTTTTTGAGATTTTTGGCGTTGCAACATATTTTTTTCGCTAAACATGTTCAATGGCCTATGGGTTTCTGACAATATTTTTGTTGGACAAATAATATTTTTTATTGTTCTAGTTTTTCATAGATCGGAGTATGTAGTTGTTACTGCGCAAATAATATTATTTTTTTTGTTTATATTCTGATCTATTTTAATTTGATTATTGTATGAAAGAGAGAAATCAAAAAAGTGTTTAGACTCTGTATCGAAGTTTAAAAAAATAACATAAGCTAACCTTATGATTACATTATTTCTAAACTTTTTTCCGTTTTTAGTGATTTTCTTTTTCTTCTTTTCATAATTTTTTTACTTTTTAAATTCAGTTCGTCAAGACCACTAATTACTATAAAAAAAAATATGCAATGTGATATTGAATTGTATTTTACCTCTAAGTTTAATTTAAACAATACAAAATTGCTTAGGTGGACACTAAATTCATAATTGTGATTTTTACAAATCTACTTTAAGGCGAGATTTGATAATTAAATAGGTATAGGTAAAGTTCAATTTATTTTTTAAATAAAATGCCGACGTCAACAAAAAGAATATTAAGTACGTAAAAATCAAAAGCGACAAAATAGAAAATAAACTATATTGAGGAAAAGCTCCTCTTTTGCGACGAAATATGATTTTCCTTGCGAAAAGATTCTATTTTGCGACGAAATATTTATTTCATCGCCAAATCTAACCTTTTTATCGAGGAAAGATAATTTCGTCGCAAAATAGCAGCTTTTCGCAAGGAAAATATTCATTTCCTCGTCAAAGGGTACCCATTTGGCGATGAAAGCCAATTTCCTCGCCGAAAGTTCCTATTTGCCGACAAATCCGATTTTCTCGCCAAAAAGACCCATTTGGAGAGGAAAAATGAATTTCGTCGCCAGATTTTGTCGCCATAGGTAGTTTTTGTTGTAGTGATTGTAAGATGGTTGAAACCTATGCCAGCGATTTGCATCTATTGTGACAATTGGAAGGGCGCAGTGTCACGCCCCAAATTCGGGAGCATGACCGGCCGTGAACCAGGAGACAATTCCTGGAACACGAAGCCTAAAGTACAAAATAATTTATACAACCCGAGATAATTAGTCTGAAACCTGAATAATAAAATTAAAATGAGAACCAAAACCAACATTTTTGTAGCAAGAGATCAACATCCCAAATTCTCCATACTCTAAATTTATTAACAAAAAATTATAATTAAACAAAAGTGCGGAAGCTGTTAACATAACTAAAAGAAATAAAAATGCAAATGCCCTAGAGGTCTAAACAGGGGGTCCCGACACTGTCTCAGAGTCCACTATGATGCTCCCCGAACTAACCTGAAAAGAATGCGGAATAAATCTGTCAGCTCACAGCTCAATGAGTAGTTAAGCATGCTATGGGTTAGAATACAATGTGGCATACATTTTTAAAGAATGATAGCAAGAACTCCAAAGAAATGGTTTCAAATAACAAAGGTCGGTGGCTCAACAAGTGGTATCAAGGAGATGAATTTCTGATTAACAAATAACAAGAACAATAATCGATTCACAAAACATGCATCCTTACCAATCAGCCAGTCCAAAAATACTAGAACAACGAACAGTAATAAATAGGAGTCTGAACCAAATTATGTGAGAACCATAATAACAATAACAATTGCCAAAAGCCAAATATTTTCTCAGGGCTTTGCCCGTTGGATTCAACACCGTACTCAGAGTCACCTCAGGATGGCGCCTGAGTCTTTTCCCTAAGCCGTTCTGGAATAGGGTCACAGGGTATTTCACAAGTCTTTTCCCTATCCGTTGAGCACTAGAGTCACAGGGTATTTCACAAGTCTTTTCCCTAGTGGCCAAAGTCACCGCAGGATGGCGCCCGGGTCTTTTCCTCGGACTTTCACAATATAATATGTGGTCCCAAACACAAAAGAACGGCATTCCAGATATATCACGGAATCAATGGATGGACAACAAACGGAATAAGAGCAATCAATCAATCACAAATATAATCAATAAACCTTGTATGCCAAAGGGTACGACAATCGTCAAATAAGTTGAGTTCAACGAAGCAAAATTAATATTCATAGAATCAGAACAAAATAAAGGATTGTCAAGAATTGATAGGCTCAAGAGGATTCCAATTGAAGGGATCACATGCTTAACCACTCACCTCGATCGAAATGATAGACCCCAAAATGCGATGCTCGAATACTCTGCGCTAGTCTGAATAAAAGAATTCATATACTAAATCAATATAATGTCAGACTACAAACTTACTTTGCACTAGGATTAATAACTGTATTAATAACACTGGTGTGATCTCTCCTAAACTAAACCCCACAGACAGCCTTATGTTTTAATACACCCAGAAAATAATTATAATAATATAATAACCTATTTCCTCTACACATGCACACTACAATCACTATATATATGAAACTGACTATTGTATGAACGCATGGATTTCGATTATATTAGTAATATATATATAGACCCACACATGTTAACACATGCAAATCCCAATTAAGAACATCAGCCATAAGGGCACCGTGGACCACTGTAAAAACAAAACTAGTTTTAGAAAATAGCGCTAAGGAATAAGAAGAAGCTCGATTACCAGTATACGTCAAAACTTGACCGACCTTGAACACCTCGGCTGTCTTCTCTCTCTCTCTCTCTCTCTCTCTCTCTCTCTCTCTCTCTCTCTCTCTCTCTCTCTCTCTCTCTCTCTCTCTCTCTCTCTCTTGCCGCAGATGGTGGCTAAAATAAAAAGAACCCTAGCTCTAAACATTAATTAAGGACTCTCTCTAATTAAATACTATTCTTACTAATCGGCCCGTTATGAAATTTAAGAAATTAGCCCGTCCCATATTAAAATATACGGCCCAATAAATACAACATGTACCCACATATTCTAATTTAAATTAGATCAACATTGTTTACAAAAACAAAATATAAGTTATTCGATTTTTTTGAAGGAGTCCGAAAATAAATGTAGGACACAATAATTTGTATTTTTTTTTTTATTAGAAAGAAGTTTGAAACCGGAAAATGGAAGAATTTATTTAGTTAAATTTTTTTTAAAATGAAAAAGTCGGGATGTCACATCATTCCCCCCTTAAAAGAAATTTCGTCCTCGAAATTTAGAAAAAAGTAGTTACACTAAAACTTAACTCGACCCACTAGTAGTAAATTAAATCATGATACGCCTAGTAGATATAATGAAACGAGATGACACCTTGCCCCTGAGACGGATCAACATCTTTTCCTTTTCCCCTGCAACGAGAAGCTATATGTCCTGGTTGACCACAACTATAGCATAACTTTGGCGTGCCATCACATGAATAACCATAATGAGATTTTCCACAACGATCACACAACCGCTGGCCTTGATGTCCCTCATTGAATGTTCTCTTATTAGATTTACCACCCTCATTGTTTTGCCCTGTTTGCCACCATTCTCTAGTCCTCTTAATTGATTCTCCTTGATCATGTTCTCCTCTTTTATATCATTCTCTGATGTTAGTGCCTTAGTCACAAGTTCAGCTAATGTCTTAACATCAAGTAAAGAAACCCGTCCACGGATATCCGATCGAAGCCCTTTTAGAAAATACCACACTTTATCTTCTTCCTTTTCCACTTGTTTCCCTGCATACCTTGACAACTCATCAAATTTTCGTTGATATTCAGCCACTGTCAAACTCCCTTGTTCCAAATTAAGAAACTCAATGCGCTTTTGATTCTTAACTGCTGGTGGAATGTATTTGTCTTCAAAATCCTTCTTGAAAGCACTCCAAGCTAACTCATTCTCTTTTCCATTATATTTTTGCTTAGCCATACGCCACCAATGTTCTGCATCGCCTTCTAGCTTATATGTCGCCAATGATACCTGTTGTGTCTCAGAACAGCCCAAAATATCAAATATTTTTTCCATTCTTAGCAACCAAGCTTCAGCTTCAGATGGTTTGTCAGACCCGATGAATGACGGAGGGGTTGTCTTCAAAAATCTATCCAAAACTGTACCCTTATCGAAAGTCATAGAATTTGATGCATTAGCTGGTCCTGTCTGTGCCTGTTGTCCGGTGAACAATCCCACTAAGGTCTGTATAGCCTGGTACGCAGCTGTGGGGTCAATAGGAGTCGTAGGTGGAACAGAATTGGCTACAACTTCTACAATTGGATCAGGAGTAGTTCCTGGGTCAACTATATCCTCGTGATCAGCGAGGATTTCACTACCTCGGCCACGGCCCATTGGAATGGTACGACCACGGCCACGAGTTGCAGGAGTGGCTCGACCACGGCCACGATTTGACGACCTTAAATTACGTCGTGTACGATCCATCACCCTAAACTGTTTGAAATATAATATGACAGACTATAAGCTAAATGCAAAACAAATAAATATATAGCAACTCACATGCGTATATGACTCAAGACTCACAAGCCTATAGACTCAGGGGACCCCGGACCTCATCTAAGACATGATGCAACGCAAAATGCAAGTTTAAAATTTTTGAACCTTATGCTCTGATACCACCTTTGTCACGCCCCAAATTCGGGAGCATGACCAGCCATGAACCAGGAGACAATTCCTGGAACACGAAGCCTAAACAAAATAATTTATACAACCCGAGATAATTAGTCTGAAACCTGAATAATAAAATTAAAATGGGAACCAAAACCAACATTTTTGTAGCAAGAGATCAACATCCCAAATTCTCCATACTCTAAATTTATTAACAAAAAATTATAATTAAACAAAAGTGCGGAAGCTGTTAACATAACTAAAAGAAATAAAAATGCAAATGCCCTAAAGGTCTAAACAGTGGGTCCCGACACTATCTCAGAGTCCACTATGATGCTCCCCGAAATAACCTGAAAAGAATGCGGAATAAATCCGTCAGCTCACAGCTCAATGAGTAGTTAAGCATGCTATGGGTTAGAATACAATGTGGCATACATTTTTAAAGAATGATAGCAAGAACTCCAAAGAAATGGTTTCAAATAACAAAGGTCGGTGGCTCAACAAGTGGTATCAAGGAGATGAATTTCTGATTAACAAATAACAAGAACAATAATCGATTCACAAAACATGCATCCTTACCAATCAGCCAGTCCAAAAATACCAGAACAACGAACAGTAATAAATAGGAGTCTGAACCAAATTATGTGGGAACCATAATAACAATAACAATTGCCAAAAGCCAAATATTTTCTCAGGGCTTTGCCCGTTGGATCCAACACCGTACTCAGAGTCACCTCAGGATGGCGCCTGAGTCTTTTCCCTAAGCCGTTCCGGAATAGGGTCACAGGGTATTTCACAAGTCTTTTCCCTAGTGGCCAAAGTCACCGCAAGATGGCGCCCGGGTCTTTTCCTTGGACTTTCACAATATAATATGTGGTCCCAAACACAAAAGAACAGCATTCCAGATATATCACGGAATCAATGGATGGACAACGAACGAAATAAGAGCAATCAATCAATCACAAATATAATCAATAAACCTTGTATGCCAAAGGGTACGACAATCGTCAAATAAGTTGAGTTCAACGAAGCAAAATTAATATTCATAGAATCAGAACAAAATAAAGGATTGTCAAGAATTGATAGGCTCAAGAGGATTCCAATTGAAGGGATCACATGCTTAACCACTCACCTCGATCGAAATGATAGACCCCAAAATGCGATGCTCGAATACTCTGCGCTAGTCTGAATAAAAGAATTCATATACTAAATCAATATAATGTCAGACTACAAACTTACTTTGCACTAGGATTAATAACTGTATTAATAACACTGGTGTGATCTCTCCTAAACTAAACCCCACAGACAGCCTTATGTTTTAATACACCCGGAAAATAATTATAATAATATAATAACCTATTTCCTCTACACATGCACACTACAATCACTATATATATGAAACGGACTATTGTATGAATGCATGGATTTCAATTATATTAGTAATATATATATAGACCCACACATGTTAACACATGCAAATCCCAATTAAGAACATCAGCCATAAGGGCACCGTGGACCACTGTAAAAACAAAACTAGTTTTAGAAAATAGCGCTAAGGAATAAGAAGAAGATCGATTACCAGTATACGTCAAAACTTGACCGACCTTGAACACCTCGGCTGTCTTCTCTCTCTCTCTCTCTCTCTCTCTCTCTCTCTCTCTCTCTCTCTCTCTCTCTTGCCGCAGATGGTGGCTAAAATAAAAAGAACCCTAGCTCTAAACATTAATTAAGGACTCTCTCTAATTAAATACTATTCTTACTAATCGGCCCGTTATGAAATTTAAGAAATTAGCCCGTCCCATATTAAAATATACGGCCCAATAAATACAACATGTACCCACATATTCTAATTTAAATTAGATCAACATTGTTTACAAAAACAAAATATAAGTTATTCGATTTTTTTGAAGGAGTCCGAAAATAAATGTAGGACACAATAATTTGTATTTTTTTTTTTATTAGAAAGAAGTTTGAAACCGGAAAATGGAAGAATTTATTTAGTTAAATTTTTTTTTTTTAAATGAAAAAGTCGGGATGTCACACGCAGAGTAATATGTACGATGGTAACTCTAGATATCTACGTCGCAAACGCCATACTTTAGGTACCTGCTCTCACGTGGGGTTGCCACTATTTGGCTATGTAAAGTCAAAAGGCAATATTGCAGATCTGCCAAGCAAAGGTTTGACCTGATATCTAGTTGACTAACCATCGAATGGAATGGGTTTTAAAGTCTATGACGTAAAGGTATCATGATTGACACCTAACCTAGCTGACTGGAGATCCCAATATCTAGGTTCAATGGAACAACCTAATTGCATATACTAGAGATGAATTACTGTAGAGTTAAACACACATGCCCATTCCTATGGTGAAATAGTGGTGTAATGTAATCTATGAAAGCTCAAAGGCTCATTTGTAGAAATGACGCAGTGGAATTTACGAGAGAATAGTTATCGTATTATTCTTGTAATAACCCTAATTTTTTTAATATAGTAAAAATTTATTTATTAATTCAATTGTTTTTCTTTTATTAATTTTGAAAACCCTATTTATTGTATCTATATCTACATTGTACTTATGTATTTATGTATATGTAATTTTGTAACCATTTACTGTGCCATGGTCCTACCAAATCATAATACAAAATCTCCCTCATAAAACCTATCTCTATTTCACCTTCCTCTCCCACCCACATTGTTATTTTGTTCAAACCTAGGTACACCCAAATAGTTTTAGGGTTGATGCTTGGATTCTCTCCATTTATTGGAGAGATTGATATATATATATATATATATATATAGAGAGAGAGAGAGAGAGAGAGAGAGAGAGAGAGTGTTTGTGCATGTGAAAAAAATCTCATTAGTTGCTCACTAAGTTTGGTTCATGCATGCACTTACACATGCACTTGTAAAACTAGCACCAAAAAACCCCCCCTTTAAGTGAGGATTTTCTCCTACAAACCCTAACTTTAATTTTCCCACCAATATTCTCTCATTTGTTAGTAAATATTCTCTCATTAATTCTTTGATTTCCTAAGTACCTAGCCTAAATTCCTCCTAGATTCCCTAGATTTTCCTAGTTAATTAGCCTTATGTCTATTTTTTTTTTTTTTTGCTCGGCAAAAGAAATTTATTAATCATTGGAAACACATTACAATGATTAAAAGGACCGAAGGAAAAAAGGCATCACAACGAAACCCAGGCATCCCAACCAGGTTGGCACCCCTGAGAATCGACAATCATATGCCAAACTACGGCCCAAAGGGAAATAACCAATAATAGTTGGTAAGGTACCAACCACAAAACACAGATAGAGTCTTAAGTGATTACAGCCCCATACAACAAACCTGGAAATAAACAAGACATTATGCTTAATCAGGATTTCAGCTTCTGAATCAACAGTCACAGATCACAGCAGTGAAAATCTGCAGATGATGAACTCCAATGAAATACCAAACCCCCATGCCACAACCAAAACTTGCTCCAGGATTACCACATCAGCATTCAAAAGTCCTTTAGTTTTGGTAGTTTTAGCATCCTAATACCTGGTAAGCATCTCTTGAAATCTTCCACTGAATATGTCTTAAGATCATAACAGGTCTTGGTCCACATAGCAGTCAAAGTCCCTCATACCTCTGTCCAATCTATTGCATCCCATTCTTTCACCAATGCATCTAATTTCATTGAAGTCCCAGCCAATACACCATGGTTCATTAAGTCTCTCCTTGATATCTAAGAATTCTCTCCACACAGATCTTCTTTCAATGTAATTATTTGGGGCATAAATATTGACAATAATGCAAGGGAAGCATCCAGCCATGATACCTTTTACCAAAATAAAGTGTTTGTTAGTGATAGCTTCCTCATCCTTCAAGACATCCCTGCTCCAAATTGAAATTAAACCTCCAGATGTCCCTTCTACTGCAAAAATTACTACTTTGAAATCTGAGTCATACCACAGTTTCTTCGATTGGAAATCATCTAATTGCTCTAACTTTGTTTCTTGTAACAGCAGAATATCTGGCTTCCTTTCTTTTGTTAGATTACCCACATACCTCTTCTTGATATTGCTCAACATACCCCTCACATTCCAAGTTACAATATTCATTGTTAAGACGGATTGTTGACTACTCTAAGGGAGCTTAAGACTGAGTCAATCTATTAATCACTGCCTCATCACTTTCATAAAAAAACAATGCCCATTCTTTTGCTTACCTTAACAACCACTTCAAATCCTTTAATGATGATGTTATTCCTTCTGAGAATATCTTCTGAATCTATAGAGTCAGAATGCTCACAATCTTCTTCCCAAATTTCTCCAACTCTTGTTCCTTCGTCCAATGAGTCACAAATGTCTCTGATTTCCCTCCTCAACCTTGCTATTTTTTGTCTTGTAGTTAATACTTTATGAACTTGTGAATGATTGACTAGACCATTTTGATCTTGATCTTTTGTCTCAGTCCAATAATTCTCTGGATATTTCTTGTGATTTGAATTTTCAGAAATTTCTAATACCTCCACGTTGTTAATTATCTCCAATTCCCATGCATGCATAACTAGTACCCAAAACTCCTGAAAACAAAGTTGGTCATGCAAACCCATAAACTCTAACTTGTACACTAGATTTTCCTCCAAGATTCTAGCATTAAACCCTTGGATTTTCTTAGTACTTGGCCTAAGATACTAACACTACTATGATAAACTTAAAAGATCATGGGTAAAAACCGTGATCTTTATCATTTAATCATCACGGTTTTAAACCGTGGTTGATGGAGCCGTTATTAAAAGTCTTCAAGATTCAACCACGGTATATGTCTATGATTAAATGTAAGTCCAAACTGATATGGAAACACATAAGGCGTGATGATAAACAAGATAAGACCACGGTTTGGACAACAAACAGTGCTTAAAGATCATAAAAGATAACGATTTGAACAAAAAGCGTGTTTAAAATATTATACAATTACGGTTTGTTCAAAAAATCATGATTAAATTCATTATACAATCACGATTTGGACAAAAAACCATGATTCGATTAACTATACTATCACAGTTTGAACATACGTGCCTCGTGGCATCATCTCCACAACCTCCCAACTCTTATCCCAACATGCATTTGCTAAGAATTGAACCTCCAACCTCCCAATTCTTATCCTAACACTCCAACCACTAGGCTACCCAAGTCTTCATGTCACATTTTCCAAAAAGAATGTATATGTATTATCTTTTCATTTATTCCCTTTTATATTACAACAAATATGTAATATATTTTACATAAAATATATATTGCATTATATCATAATATATTATATTACATTAAATTATAATATTTTAATTTATAGAAATTATACAATCGACGGCGTAGATTTGGTCGCCGTAGACTAACCTTTGGCGACACCTAGTAATTTAGTAGAAATTAACGAAAAATTAGTTAGTGACATGTTTTCTTTTTGGTGACTAACATTTTTTGTCGCCATTATGTCTATGTCAGATTCTACTTTGGCGACTAACCTCATATTTTGGTTGACAAAGGCATTGCATAAGGCAAGAAACATTTATTTCGTCGCCAAAAGTGATGCATAAGGCAACAAAATTAAAAAAACCTAAAATAAACAATAAAGTATTTACTAGTCCATCACACTTGTAATCCAAGTATGATTAAAATACGCAAACAAACATTTTATCAAGGTCGGAAAAACTGTGATAAAAAAGCTTTTTTTTTCATCACAATTGTAACAAAGCGTGATTAAAATAAACACATTTTATCACGGTTTGTAACAAAGCATGGTGAAAATAATACACTTTATCACACTTGTAATCGAAGTGTGGTTAAAATATGCGAAACACGTTTTATCACGGTTGGAAAAAATGTGAAAAAAGTTTTTAATCGCGGTTGTAACACAATGTGGTAAAAATAAATACATTTTATCACGATTGTATCAAAGCGTGGTAAAAATAAACACATTTTATCATACTTGTAACAAAGCGTGATAAAAATAAACACATTTTATCAAACTTGTAGGAAAATGTGATTAAATTAAGCAATTATAATCACAGTTCTTTTAAACCTGTGATAATTATGATTAATCACTATGGTTTTATTAACAAAGTGACATTAAAAACTCACCTTGCATTTCTTTATCACGGTTTCATCAAAACCGTAATCTTTCACATTTTCTTTGTGTGATCTTTATCAATTATACTAGTAGTGTAAGGAAATATCATCATGGAACCTATGGATTTGATTCTACAAATCCCATGATTCTTGGTAGGTTTACATGTTGCAATAAATTGGCACATGGAGGGGTGATGCTGGCTGGCCAAAGAAGGGGGAGGAGGTGCCATCCATTTGCCTATAAATAGAGCCATGCATTCACTTGTTTCTCACATTTAAACCTCCACCATCTTTGTAGTTCTTGTAGGCAATTTCTTGATAGGAATCTGCCATCTTCGATGCCAAATAAACAGATACTTGGAATACTTCAACCCCTTTATTTCTTTCAAAACATCACAGAAAACAATATTTGTAATGATATCTTCTCTGCATGCTTCAATTGATTGATAAGATCCACTAGATGAATATTGAGAATCTAATCATATTGTTGCACTCCAAAAAAATCAACGTCAACTTGACTTTGCGGGTTCTCTTGATTTTGTACTAGCTTGGCATTGGTTGACACATCAATGATCGACCCATTTAGAAAAGCTGGTTTGACCATATAGCCATCACATAAGATGGCAGCTTCGATCACATCTTTTGAAAATTTGTGTTGGTCCGCAACAATTTGATCACCAACATCAATATCAATTTTCTTCTTATCACCCACCTCCATATCGATTTGCTTTTCATTAACTTCAGTCGCAATGTTCACTTTGCCGCTACTGCTAACATCAACTTTCTTTTTACCATCAACTTGAATTACCTGCTAACATCAACTGCTAAGTGAAGAATCTGTAAATTTTAACCACAAATATATCCATCTATTTTCGGATGGAATTTCCACATGCTCAAAAAAATCTTCAATATCTAAAATTCAATCTAAAATATCTTCAAAATACTCATTACCACTGATTTTAGGTAAGTTGTCATAATACCTGAAAGGATAAGTATATTTCATGCAAATGGACCCATCGTTCTTCAGATGGTGCTTCACTGACTGATATTCATAACAATCTTCGTAGATCACGCCTCCACATCGATTCTCACTACCAGCACGGTTAGTTGGGTGTCCCTCAACTACTATTTGATTATCTGAGTGGCATTAGGCAAATCCCATCGCGCTTTCCCGATTCTGGTAAAAAGGACGGCGTTGAGCAAATCCCTCAGCGCGATTCTCTTCAATCCTTTTTTATCCTTAGTCTAGGTGAAGAGATAGTAGCCGCAATGCTTGTTGTTCTTCCACCATCGTCCTCAGATCAGCATCCCATAAGCAATGTCGCTAGGTGTGTCATCTACTTTGTTTGGTACCATCAAGCTAGGAAAAACCCGCTTTGATACCACTTGACGCATCAGAATTCACGAAAGACTAGCTAGCGTACTAGTCCAAATGAAGATAAATTCTCGAATCTACGAGAGTTCTTGAATCCACAAGAAAAGGAGAGCAAATTCTCAGAGTTTGTTTATTAATTAGAAGATGAACCATGCCATAGGCTTACATCTTTGTTTATAAGCTAAACCCTAAAACTTAACTAGGAAATAACAAAATCTTGCTAACCAAGAAAAACAATAAAGGAAAATTAAAACACTAATAAAAATAAAAGATTTTGCTTAACCTACTTATGAAAATTAAGACTAATACCTAATAAAAGCATGTCAAAACAAGTGGCAAAAAATTAAAACATCCTAAATCAATCTATTCCTAAAATAAAGTTTCCATAAATTAAAACCTTAAGTATCTTGTCATGCATCCAGCAGGCCCCGTTAAAGAAGTTAAGTATATATATATAGGGAGAGCTTCTAAAACGGGATTCCCGTTTCCGGACCTCCATGATCCTAACATTTTTTTTGATGATCTGATTCGTCCAATGTGTTCAAAAGGTGTTTTCAAGGGTCCACGCGAAAAATCTTCAAAAAAAGATACCGGGAAGGGCTTGATCCAATATACATTTTTTGCGAAAACTGC
The DNA here is from genome assembly GCA_016920895.1 of Vaccinium myrtillus. NCBI lineage: Eukaryota > Viridiplantae > Streptophyta > Magnoliopsida > Ericales > Ericaceae > Vaccinium > Vaccinium myrtillus. The sequence continues at coordinate 14,235,302 of CM029280.1, forward strand.
TTGGATCAAGCCCTTCCCGGTATCTTTTTTTGAAGATTTCCCGTGTGGACCATTGAAAACACATTCTGAACACATTGGACGGCTCGGATTTTCCAAAAATAATTTGCAACACAAAAAAATCACTTTTTTCTTATTTTCGGGAGGTGTGGACTAGAAGTTTTATGTATATATATACAGGGCTGATCCTATCCAGGATCGTGGATTGAGGTTTCAATCCGGGAAAATGATCTGGACCGTCCGTGAAGATCGCACGGCTGGGAAAGAAAATAACATCTCGCGGGTTAAAAATAACCCGGGTCAAGGACTATCTGGACCATATTGCTTTACGGGTCAATACAAAACCCACTCTCTCATTTTACGCTGGTTTAGAGAGAGGAAGAGAGAGAGAGAGAGAGAGAGAGAGAAGGGGGGAGGCGATTTGGAAGGGAGAAGAGGAAAATCGGATCGAAGAAGAAATCAAACTCTCTGGAATCGAATCCAGCTGCAAGGTTCGTCTCTCTCTCTCTCTCTCTCTCTCTCTCGTGCGTACTGTAAAAGCTTTGTTCGAAGTCAAAAATCTAGGGCTCGAAATTTGTTTTGGGTTCGTTTTTGGGTTCGTATCACTCTCTCTCTCATTCGCTGGTTCGATTTTTTTGTTACAAATCGAAGAACCTTGTTACAAATCGAAAATATAGGGCTCGATATTTTTTTTGTTACAAATCGAAAACCTTGTTACAAATCGAAAATCTAGGGCTCGAAAATCGATATTTTTTGTTCCAAATCGAAAATCTAGGGCTTGAAATTTTTTTTGTTACAAATCAAAAATCTAGGGCTCGAAATTTGTTTTTTTTTGTTACAAATCGATTTTTTTGGAGTTAGGGTAAGAATGCTGGGGAGCATGAACATGTTTGTTATTAGGAATATTGCAATCACTTTGTGTAATAGTGCAAGTTATAGGATTCCAACCGACTTGAGTATTGCACTAGATGTAGACTGCAAATGGCATTTGCTACCTAGATGTCATGACATCAGTGGTATGAACATAATTGCTGGTTTAACATGCTTTGATTGAAATTATCTGCCGTGATTCCTATGTAGCAATGCCATACTGGGTGGTGTTCATTGGGCGTAATCCTGGGATTTATACAAGTAGGGAGGAAGCGAAAGTCTAGACTAACCAATACTCAGGGAGCGTGCATAAAAGGTACACTACGTACGATGAAGCCGAAGAAGCATTGTTAAGGTTTCACGAGGATGAATTCAGAAGGCGAATGGCTCGATCCCAACATCAAACAAGCGTTGGTGCTTCCACTTCGGCAAGGCCGTTGGAAAATCAATTCGTGGTGGAGCGCGAGGCCAATGATCGAACTTTGGCCTTTGTTGCGACTTTCTTTGTAGGTTTCATCGCTTGTATTGTGGTGGCACATTTGTTTGGTTCAGAATGAAGCAGTGGTTATTTTGTTTTATTTTGGTTTAGTTTTTCCTGTCTAATTGGGGAATGTTGAGACGTTTGGTATTATGAATTTTGTTTCTAAATGTCATGACGTTTGGTATTATGAATCTGTGTTGACAACTATATTTTGACGTTTGGTGATTCTTGCTTTCTTTCATATCAAAATGACGGCCAAGGTGTTGATTCTGTGCGTGAAATGATCATTTGGTGCTTCTAACCTGTCCTTGCTTGCTATTACCCTGGGAAAAGCAACTACGTCTACAACTGAAAAAATAAGCTTACTATTGTCATGTTACAAGGATGACAAAATAAGCAACAGAATCAAGGAAATCACTCTTCATATTGTGATGTTGTTCACCTATTTAGGAAATCACTCTGCCAATTGGGCATCAGACCACACCAAAAAAATACTGCAGTAAAAGTCATTTTGCAAAAGGAATTTGTGTGAAAACTATATTGCTCAAGGAATTTGTGTTCCTTCAGAACAAGATCATTCTGTATGAACAAGGTGTGATCAGAATATGTTCATACCAATCTGCCAACAACCGAACTACTAATCTGGCAAGACAAGTATTCATAGTAGAATGAATGGAAAAAAGTGATCACAATCTGTTCATACCAATCTGGTCATGTTGCAAAAACTACAATCTGTTCAAAACCGCCGGCTTGCAACTCCAAAATACTCATTTGAGTGGAGGGGGCACAATTGCTGCAGCAAATTGCTGTGTTAAAGCTTTTTTGGCACCCGACACACGTCGATGAGATGGCAACAAATGCACCCTCCTCAGCGACGCCAAAGGGTGGTTATGACCCTCGAAAAATTGGATGACTTCATACCCCGGACCACCTGACTTGTCTTTCACAATTGACATTTTCGCACCACAACCCTCTCTAGTTAGACCCCGTTTCCGTATAGTTTTTCAGAAATTAGATGTGTATTTTTTTCGGACCTCAACCCTTCCTTGTAACAAACGTATTCTTTTCTAATGACTTGACCTTCCTTACCCAACTTGCTAGAATTGATTCGGATACTAAATCCACATGCTTTAGCATAGTTGTTGTAAAACTTCTGAGCATCATCTAAACTCTGAAACTTTTGTTTCATTTTCGGTATCAAGTCATTTTTCACTTGAGGATTGTAAAGTACCCGGGAGGAATTAGCAGATGAATCACCCGGTTGAGATGGTGCCGCTGATAATACTTCTACATCTTCGAAGCCCCTGCATTCTGAAAACCAAAAGAAAAAATATATTTTTCAGAAACTATCACACGAAACAAAAATAACAGATTATTCATATAAATATATGAGATGAAAATAAGGCAAAGTTTGGTAGCCTTGGGGGAATTTTGACCAACAAATCAAAATAACAACAAAATGTACTGAACTAGTTCGTTGTGCCAACTTCATGGACAAAGTGTACTGCAACTTGAACCCAAACCTCTCGGATACCAAACCTCTATACTATGATAGTTAAGAATAATCCCAAATCTTAATCAATTAAGGGTTTTTGAGTTCGAGTTCGAACCCTAGATTTCAAAAGCTTTAATAAAAAAACCCCTAGATTTCAAAATCGTGTTTGTCTTGAAACCCTAGATTTCAAAATCGAAATGAGACCAGAGAATGACACACACACACACACACACACACACACACACACAGAGTACGAACCAAAAAATCAAATTTCGAACCCTAGATTTTCGAGTTCGAACCCTAGATTTCAAAATAGAACCATTTTTCAGTATGCGAGAGAGAGAGAGAGAGAGAGAGAGGGGACGAACCTTGCAGTTGGGGAATGGATTCCAGAGGCTCCAATCTCGCGTTCGATCGATCTATGGTGGTCGTCTTCGAAATCGCGTTGAAATCGCCTCTCTTTCTCTCTCTATCTTCCTCTCTGTGAAACAACGATCGAATGAAGTCTGGGTAATGGTATTGACCCGTGAAGCAATATGGTCTGGATAGTCCTTGACCCGGGTTATTTTTAACCCGCGAGATGTTATTTTCTTTCCCAGCCGTGCGATCTTCACAGACGGTCCAGATCATTTTCCCGGATTGAAACCTCAATCCACGATATATATATATATATATATATATATATATATAAGTTAACAAATGGATTTAATTTAGAAGTCATAAGGAATTGAACTTCAAAGTAAGTAGGGTTTACAGAGGTTGGCTATGCAGTTAAATTAGCTGAGTGTCCACTAAGCTATTTTCGATATTGTTGGAGTACGAGTTGTCAAATTAACAAGTTATTCTCTTCAGATACATTAACTGATTTGATTAATTATACTTTAAAAGTACCATAAATACCGCAATGGAAGCTCAGCTTAGAAGTCACAAGGAGTTGAACCAAAAGAAGTACAGTTATGGAGAGTAATAAGGATTAGATATGAAAAGTTCAAGGGCAAATTACACGGACCTCCCCTGAGGTTTCTGACAAATACACGGACCTCCCCTGAGGTTTCTGAATTTACATGGACCTCCCTTGTCAGTGACAGAGAGTGGATGGCGTTAACTGGGATAGCGAAAATACTAATATACCCTTGAGTGAAGACTACTATAATAGACCTAATGCCTTTACTTTTTCTAGAAAACCCAATATCCCTTATACAGAGAGAGAGAGGTTTCTGGATCTTAACAAAATCAGAGAGGATGAGAGAGGAAGAAGACGATGGGTTAGCAAAACAGTGTTTAAAGCGGCTGGAGTGCAAGGTGAGTCGATTGATTGGAGAAATTTTCCTGAAAAAGCTTTGAAGAATTTCGTGTTGGTGTTTCCAAAGATTTGAGGTATGTTAAAACCGTTACCCTTCTTGCATGTGCACTTGCTTAGATTCTTGGGTGTGCTTGTATATGTGATTTTGGGTTTTCCTATTATTTTAATTTTGAGATTTGTATATTGTGGGTTTTGCATTTTGAGGGTTTCCCCTAGAGCCTTAAGTGTAGTCGATTCTTTCCCCTTAGTAATAGCTAATCCTTTATAATTGGAATTTATCATACCGAAATCTATCCCTATTGATTCCTTATCCATAGGATTAGGAGTCTCCTTTGATGCTTTCTGTTTAAGCTCTTGCTTACATATCTTTCTTTCTTTTTAAAAAAAAAATTGTCTTTTATTTCAGCTTTTGAACATGATGAAGTTTGAAGAAAAAAATCTGTCTTGTTTTTCAGTTTTTGAACACAAAAAAAAAAAAACAAAAAAATCTATCTTGCGTTTAGTTTTTAAAAAAAAAAAAAAAAAACCACCAGTGCTCGCTCACTGAGCCCCCTTGCTTTTTCTCTTTGGTGAGGATAGCTACTGTGATGAGTATTTTATACGAGATAATGGAAGACTGATTTCGACTTGTTAGCAGATGTTACTGAAAGTGTCCCTTCTCACATGCCCTCAAATGAAGGAATTGCAATCACAGTTCACTGTGCAATACCTGGAAGCAATGAGAAACTACTACTAGACAGTGACACAAGTGTACTACAAATGTTCAAGCTACAATGCATTGGTGGGTTAATTAATTTGTATGTAGAACTTCAATCGAATGAGGCTGGAAAGGATGTGGGGGACGATATGCTTAACTACCTACTGTTGGTTTTTGTGTTTTGGGTTCTTATGTCATAGATATGTAATTAAGCAACTTGAGACTTGGTATTGTTGTCTTTTATGTAATTATGGGGTATGTAATTAACAAACTTAAGTACTTGGATACTTGCAGTTTGTGGTACTTGGATACTATTTGGCAAAATGTATTGAATGCTTGGATATTTTGCCAACTTTTTTTGACGTATTATATATGTGATCATAACAGAGTCCATAGGATCATTCACATTTTACTCTTCATTTGGTGCAGATTGAGTCATGCCAGCAAAATGAGTTGGTGCAGATTTATGAGGGTCATCAGTTTTTGTTGGTGTGCACCAATTCCAAAAGCCAGAATCAATTTTTCCTTTTGGACATGCATAATAAATCTTGGGAAAGTGGTCTGCTTTTGTTTTGTATGTAAATTAGGGTATATATGCAGGTAAGGTAAATGGAGGGAGAAAAAAAGGAGGGAAAGTGGGGTGTGGTCTGGTGGAAAAAAAAAAGGAGGGAAAGTGGTGTGGTCTGGAGGGAAAAAAAAAAGGAGGGAAAGTGGAGTGTGTTATGGAGGGAAACCAAAGGGCATTCTTGCCATTAAATGAGAGTTTTTTGGTGACATCATGTTTTTCCGTAGGTGATATTCTTAGACTAACGGAGGGGTAGTTTGTGCTTATTGTCGTAAAGTTTTTGGTGAATTGCCCAAAGTTCAAT